>JARJHM010001231.1:0-48974 GCA_033356055.1 Carex pumila | reverse complement strand
TGAAGAGTCTCACTTCTTGTGACGACGGCCACGCTTGGGTCCCCAGGCCTCAAGCTTAGCTAGGGGGCAGCCACACCGAGATCGAAAGAGGAGCACCGCGCGCCCATTAGGTGGGGCCATCTTGCGGAGCTCAGCACGGAGGCACTCATAATCAGGATTGTTCCCACCCTGTCCTCCCTTCCATGGAAGTGCATCAATATCCTTCCACATGGCAGCCGCCACGGGATCACTGATGGGTTCGTCAGTCTGAAGCTGGACGTCGAACTCAAGGGCTTTCTTGAGGCCGCGGCAGCGGGGGTTGCGGCACTTGCGGCGGGGGAGGTTGCAGCAGAGGAGGCAGATGGTGAAGGAAAAGGGAAAGGACATGAGCATGGGGGTGAGGTAGTGGAGAGGAATGGAGCGGAGGGAATGGAGGAGAGGGGAAATGAAAGGATAGACAGAGCGAGCGATATGGGAGAGGGAGGAGGCGACGAGGAAAGCGGAGGAGAAGAGAACAAGGATGAGGATGAGGAGATCGAGGGTGGCGGAGGGAGGATGCTTACAGGAGGAGGCGGAGAAGGAGATGGAAGGAGGATACGGGTACGAATACGGGTTGGATTTGTGAGAGTGGATCCGCTTGGAGGAGGAGGAGCGGAGAGGCATGATTGAGGAGGGGAGAGAGAGGCGACAGAGCATGACGATGCTCCTGCTCAGAGCCTCTTTGGAAGGAGACTCAGACTGGAGAGGAGATGAGACCAAACGAACCAAGCAAAAAAGCTTACTTCCGCAACCGGTAATCGGAAGTTTCGCTTTTGATTATTCTTTTTCACATTGCGTTTTTTGTTATACGTGGCTGATTACTGTTGGCCACTGATTGGATGCTAAACTTTTTAATGACTCGTCTGACTGAGTTCCTTTTGTTATCCGGTTCAGTCTTAGTAGAAACTAAGTCCGGCCCAAAATCAAAAGGCATATTTGGGCCTGATCCTTAGTGGGCTTTGGTCTATACAGACTTCTGGGTCGTCTTCGAGTTAATATTGCACAAACTTCTCATCATATGACTTGGTTGTTATACTTAATTGTTATCATTATTATTGTATACCTAAATCAATATTCCATTCGACATGACTTATGACATTTAATTATGCCTAAATGAATAATAATTCCATGCATCTCCAGCTAACGTTGTTGAGATTCTTTGAGGATCTCAAACCTCGTCGCTGCAGTTAGCTTTGATATCGAAAAGAGGTAGGCGGCACGAAATATATATATATATATAGAGTTAGGCTGGGGTGCTATGGATAGCATAGTGGCCCCTATGCTACGGCTCCATATTTGAGTTTTTAAAATCCAAACGGTCGATCCGAACCGTTCATCTTATTCTCCATATTAATATCTGCTTGGAGACCAAATTTTATAATTTTATGAATTTTTTTACTATTTATTAAGCCACTTTGAAAATCGCTAATCCAACGGTTTTACTGTTTTGTGCAGCCACCGTTGGATCAACAATTTTGTAAAATACTTAATAAATAGTAAAAAAATTCATAAAAATATAAAATTTGGTCTCCAAGCAGATATTAATATGGAGAATAAGATGAACGGTTCGGATCGACCGTTTGGATTTTAAAAACTCAAATATGGAGCCGTAGCATAGGGGCCACTATGCTATCCATAGCACCCCAGCCTAACTCTCTCTCTATATATATATAAATTATATGTTATAGTAATGTATACTACGTTAAAAATGACCGATAAATATGGGCAAAATGCACTTGCACTTAAGACTCTCTAATTCAGTGAATTTTGAGCGAAGTTATTACAATTTGTGTCTAGATGGTAAATGGAAAAAATTACGGACTTATTACAGTGACATGAATTTTTATCGGCACAGATTCACTTTTCAAAAATAAAGGTTCAATTTTTGTACTGACATAAATTTTCATTGATACAAGTTCAATTTTTTTAAAATAACATTTAAAAAAAATACTGAAATGTATCGGAATCCTTTATAAAAAAGGTAAATGGGAAAGGGTTCTTTGCCCAACTCTTTTTTGTTCTTAAATATGTTAGGTATTAGTTTATGCTTATTAGAACAAAAAATTATGAACAATAATGTGCGCTATATAATTTCATGTGGTAATGTAAATATGTTTGTAAGTTGTAACACTTCTTTTAAAAAAAAATATTATTGGCTAATTATTGCTAGCTAACTAACCTTAAAAAAGGATGTGATTAGGAAAATTTATAAGAAATCTTGGTTCCTTCAAAAAGGCATCACAAATTTAAAATTTCAAAACTTTTGATTTATTGAATTTGTATGCTTTTGTCACACTTGGACAACTATGCCATGTTCCAAAAAAAATATATCAAGGACAATAATATATTGTTGTTATTAATTAAATATATCAAGGACAAAAATATATTGTTGTTCCAAATAAATATATCAAGGACAAGAACATACAATTAATGCAACTGTCGTCACAAGTCAAAATAATATATTGTTGTTATTAATTAAATAAGTCTGCATAACAAGCTCCATTCTTATCATGGGGGGCTGATAATATTTTTTTTGACAAAGAAAACATGGTCTAGTTCTTTTTCATAAATCATTTTGTAGTTACAATAGTGTAATCAAAATAAGAAAAACAATTTTGCTCAAAATATTTGAGCATAAATAAAATACTGAAAAAAAAAAAGATTAATATGTAATTATTTGTAATGTAAACTATCTTTTCAAACGCTTGTTGCTGAGTTATATTTCCATTGCATCTGGCTAATAATATTTTGTTTTTTAAGAAAAGGCGTAGTAAACCCATTTCATTACTGAAAAAAAAAAATACATTATTAAAAGCAACTTCGTTAACTAAAATTAACCCCTTGACAAATCCTGATACTGTGCAACTGGCAGCCTCTGCCATGATTTTTTTTTTGTTAAAAAAGAAAAAGAAAAAGAAGACAAATCACATCCTAAACTAGCAACTGACATTAATTTAAAATATGCTTAAGCTACACACTCGAATCCTAAACTAGCAACTGACATTAATTTAAAATGAATAATGCAAGAGCAGGACTTCAGCTCCAATCTGCATCATTGCAATGTATTAAAACACAAGTCCTACCAAAATTAAAACTCTACCAGTACCATCATCACATATGATACCTAGCTGTATTGACTTTTGACTGACCAAGATACCAGAAAAGATACCGGGATTGATAACATTACATTGCCATATGTTTTTGAAAAAAAGAGAAGCAAAAGAATGATATAAATTAAAAGAGAAAATTGATTATTTGCCACTCTAAAACTTTAAAATTTGAAAAATACCACTCCGAAATTAAAAATCATCCTAATACCACTTTAAATTTAGTTAATTTTTAATTTTATCACAAATAATAATTAATGACTAAAATACCCTCCCATGAGCTCTTCCTCCCACAGCCCGGTTCAGCCGTGGAGGAATGGATCTGATCTGGGCTGACTACGGGCCCCACTACGTCAAGGTGAGAAAGGTGTGCAATCTGGAGCTGTTTTCACCTAAAAGACTCGAGCTACTCAGGCCGATTCAGGAGGACGAGGTCACCGCCATGATAGAGTCTATCTTCAGAGCTTGCACACAACCCGGTATGCTTACCTCCCGTTCTTTCTATCTTTGCCTTTATTTTGTTATTCTTCTTTGACCAGTTATAGTTTGCTTCTTTGAATTTTTTTTTCAAATGCTTCTTTGGTTTATCTCCCGTATCAGTATGTTTTGTCCCTCAGTTCTCCAGTAGAGTTTTACTGCCTTTGGTCAGTTTAATTAAGCGGGTCCCAATCGCAGAGTTTGCGTCTCTAATGTCTTCTGCCCTATTAGTTTGCCCAAACAGACCGTTCTTTCTCCTCCTCCGTACGATCGCTTGACCTGGTCAAAATCCGCTACGGCTAGTTCCAACTTCCAAATGAGCCGCAGCAAGATTAGATTGTGACTACTGACAAAGACGCTGGCTCAGAGATTCAATCTCTTCGAGCACTTGTGATAAAAAAAAAAAATCTCTCTGAGCACTCAAGCGGTTTGAAAACCGCTGGAATCATCGAAATCGAGAAAATGCGTCCTCTTAAAGTCTCAACTATTAATTAGAGCTAAAATGACAGGGGCTTAATGAATCAATTAGTGTTTTAATATTCGGTTTATATGCAATATACAGAAAGCCACCACATACCGTATATGCAGTATGTGGTTACATATGCACGTTTTTTTGCGCATTTATATATACGGATTTTAAATAAGAATTCACATATATATAAACAAATATATGGTAATATGTGGTATAAACCACTGTTAATGTACTCTAAATTGATATTTTTATCACTGTTAATATACTCTAAACCGGCAATATACTCTAAATCTAAATTAGTAATATGTGGTATAAATTGCTGTTAATATACTCTAAACCGCTATTTTTATCACTGTTAATATCCTCGGTCATATGCTCTAAACCACATATTCATACTAAATATAGATTTTATATTCGAATTGCAACTGAATAGAAATATTCGGCCGAATAAACCGAATATTACTACACTAGAATCAATAGAAGTTACTTTGCCTACACCACAAAAACAAAAATAACATAAAATAAAATAAAATGCCCCTTCCTGTAAATTTCATGTACTTCCCAGTCCCAGTACAGATTGACTGGTTGGCAGGAACACGCATGAGACTGATGGTAGCAGTTCACTTTGAAAGACAAACCCAGGTTTAATTCATTTGTCAGTTCTTACCAATATGTAAAATTAAGTAGTTTTCATTTCATTTTCATCGAAATAAAGGGCAAATAATTAAAGAGCCAATTACCTGTTAAGACATTGGAATTCCAAGCATACTTGTCAGGCCCCAACATGTTTTTAAAATGGGTGGACAACATATGTAAATCACTGAAATAATATATACACAAGTGGCATGTTTATAAATTGTTTGACCATATGAATTGATGACAAGTTGCATATTTAATTAATATCCGTTCAGATATGGTTTTCATGCTGATTTCAGAGTTATCCGATCTTCTTATATAGATTCTTGAATTGGTATGGTTTGACCAACACAAGTTTAATCATATCAGTTCTTCATTTTGTCATTTGATGCTTCACAAAATATATAGCCATATAGGTTCACAAAATATAATGTTTAGACTAACTTTTCTCAAAAAATAATGTTTAGACTAACACAAATATAATTATGCCACTTAACATTTTTGTCACCTAACGCTTTACATTTTATAACTTTTGTTGTTACTTGTTTTGTTTTTAAAAATGAGATAGGGGTCAAGCTCCTTATCTTATATTTTTATTGATTAATTATGAATAAGATTTTGTTGTTACTTGTTAGCATATTAAGCATATCTCATGTTGTCACTTTCCCAACAAGTGGCATGTTTAGTATAGTGGGAGACTAAATATATTGTCACTGGACTGTTAGACGTGTACTAGTTTAGAGACTAAGCATGCAACTTGTTGTAACTGTTATTTAATTTGTTGATGCCAACACATGCATGCATCAATATACCGTGACGTATTAAGGGACCCCAAATAATTTTCTTTAATTAATTTTTGTTGCTAATTAAGGTTTGGTTATTCATATCCTTTCGGTTATCATTTCTTCTGCGCACCCTCTGGATATCTCAATTGTTTTTCATTGTAGCTAGGTAGTTAAATGTTAAGAGCTAATTAATAATTAACTAATTGTTAATGGGATGAACATATTTATCAACTATACAACGTTTAAATTTTACAACTGAAAATATAATTACTAATGTGTTTTACAAACATCATATACTTGGACATATCATTGCTCCTAGGCAATTTGATGAAAAAACAATTTTAGCCTCTTTTGGGTCTGTTGTTTGTCAAAATTCATTGGAATAAACTTTTTTTCTAGTATAAACAAATATAATGTTTTCACTAATATATAATTATGTGAGCGTTCGGTTAACAAATATGTACTACCTACAAATATAGAACTATTTATTATTAATATTTAATAGTATGATTTTTTTTTTACTTTTTTATAATTGTAAAGTTATAAATTGTAAGCTGCAATATTATTTACGAATATACTGATCCATTCATCTATATATTAGCTAATTTTAATTAATATTTATCTAGTTAGGATTAACATCCAGTGAGCTATTACCAAAACTACCTAGACATATCCATAATTGTATAATGGATGTTGGCCAAACTGGAGGATGAGCACTAGATGCTGAATTTTTTAAATATACCAAGCAAAAAAAAAAAAAAAGATAAACTGAAAAACCACGAATTTTGTCGAATTCCAAAAACAACACGGATGCAACTTGAGGTTGTGTCGACGAAAAGGGTGGCCACAACTTGAGATTGAGTCCACCAAAAAGTGGATTACCGTATTGGTTCCTACTCGATTTCAGTACTTTTGGTGGATTCAACCTCAAGTTGCAGCCACCCTTTTCATGGACACATCTTGAAATTGCGTCCATACTAAATTTTGAATTGAATTCCCACGATTTCGTGGTTTATTTTTATTTTTATTTTTATTTTGAATGATAAATATAAAATTTTTGGCACTAGATGTTTTCATATCATCATAGTCAGGGAAAAAAAAGGGCGGGTCCGATCAGAATCAAACTCAAATTTGGGTTTGATAGCCAGTGCTTCCGTCCGATCTGCTTTAAAACGTGTGCGCACTTAATTCGTACGAATATTGAAGCAGCACACATATCTTGAAGCAGATCAGACGGAAGAGCTGTCCATTAAACTCAAATTGGGTCCGATAGACGTTGGAACTACTCTGCTTTCCATAGACAGAATTCCACACTTGCCGGAAGCTTTCATGGGCTTGGGCACTTACGGGCAAATTGCTGATCAAATAATGGCTGAATTTCTTCTTGTTTTTTGTTTCTTTGGAAGAGAAATGAAAATAACTGCCTCAAACTGTCAAACATTATTAAAAAGGACCAGCTGGCTGGACAATTTAACAAAGTAAACCATATTCCACGTATCATTGGGCATGTGATGAAGATATCCTTGATAGAATGTACTTTTCTCTAATTAATAATTTCCTATTTATATTGTCTCACAATCAGCTATACACGACAACTACTTGGGCATACAGATCTTTTCAGGATATAGAAACAGTTGGAAAAACATTAGTGCATCTCAACTACTTACATTCCAAATTTAAACATTCGAACGTGGTTTCAGCTCTTGAGCTCCAAAGTTATTATTGAGCTTAATATATATACCCTATCATTGTAAATTTAAGATACAATCAAAGTGAGAAGAGATTCAATTGTGCTTGTTAAACAAAATGAGTGAGACGAGAGATAGGGACGAATACAGCGTCGACATCATCCATGGATCCCCGCATGAAAGCAGCACAATGAGTAGCCCAAACCTGACAATTTGGGAAGCTAACCCGATGGAGAGTGACGAGTCAAGTGGGCATGGACGCTTTAATCAAAATAATCCAAATGCAGAAGCGCCGGAGAAAGAACTGACCCTCTTTGCTCTACGCCTCGCTATTTTGGAGCAGTTGGCAAGCGGGCTTGGCACGCTTGCCTTCGTCTGGGCCACTGTAGTCCTCCTTGGTGGTTTCGCAATTTCTCTGTCACGGCAGGACTTTTGGTTCGTCACCGTAATCCTTGTCATCGAGGGTGCCCGCATTTACAGCCGCAGTGGTGAGATCGAGTGGCAGCACCAGTCAACATGGACATTTGCCAATGGCCCTCAAGGCAACACGGGGCTTCTGCGTAGAGTCAGTGCTTTCTTCAACCCTACCTCGGCAATCGAGGGAGATAGACAAGTTGAAGGCCGGGATCAAATGCAAGCCGCCCCAGGTCGATTCAGCAGCAGCTCGAGGACATGGAATTTCCGTGAGATTCCGCTGCTTGCATTTTGGGGCCGTGTCTTCTTGCTAAAGAATATCGGTAAAGTTCTCGTTTGGCTACAAGTGAGCTTTGCCCTCGGCTCCATGGCTCTCTCACTTCACCAACTTGCACGTCAAAATTTTGGCCACCTAGCGGATCCTGAAATTGAGAACCGAGATACAGCACTCAACCTATTCTATTCACTAGCTTTAGCCAATGACCTGCTTTTCCTGATGGAAAAGCTGTATTGGTCTTTGAAAATTAATCAAGCCAAGTTGCTAGAGAGTATCAGCAGGAAGTGCGGATTCAAATCTAGCAAAGCGACAACAGATTTGTTGAACCGCTTCTTCTATGATGTGTACTCTGCGTGTATCAACGAAAGCATATTTGGTGGCTTGAAGAAGGATTTAGTCAGCTATGCAGAAAAGCTACTTGAAACCGCAGAGCCAGATAAGAATCTTATGGGTGCACAAATCTTATTGCGGTTTGTTAATCATGATCAATTTGCCTTCGATACAATCCGTAAGGTGGGGACCTCAGGGAAGACAATGGAGAGGCTGGTCGAGATGCTGAGCTGGAAAAACAAAGCCGACAAAGAAATCCGCAAGTTGGCTGCCCAGATAGTATCCAAGATATCAGGGAAGAGGAAAGGCTCAATCCGCATTGCCAAAATACCCGGCTCCCTTGAGGCGATAGCTTCACTGCTCCACACTGGAAACCACGACAATGAATCAGGGCATGAGGAGCATGAGTTCAACCTCCTAGGGCTACTAATCCTTAGAAATCTCTCTAGCGAACATCAAAATTGCGAAAAGATCAGAAAGTCCCCAGGCCTCATTTCAAAGATCATTGAGTTCACCGACACTACCCCAAACCTCCAGAACATTGAGTCCACAGGCACTAGCCCGAACCTCCTACTGGATGAACATCCAGTGGATTCTCAGATCAAGTTAGTTAGATGGGCTTTGCAGGTCGTTTTGTTACTAGCAAGTAGCAAAGGGGATACCGGGAATGCACTACGCCAACAGATATCCAAGAATGTTTTTATTGTGAGTTACATAAGGAAGATACTGAAGCACGGCAAGACACACATGATTATACAGAAAATATCCATTCAGATACTGACATACCTGGCGATGGATGAGGAAGCGACAGAGAGGATTGCCAGCACCGGTGGAGTCATCAATCTCTTATTGAAGATATTTTTCGAACCTGGGGTTTCAGAGGAGACATCAGTTAGTGATGAAGCTGGCGAGGCATTGTCGATGCTGACAATTAAGAGTAAGAAGAGTTGCAATATGATATTGCAGGAGTGCAAGGTCTTGGTGCAGCTAGCTGGAATGGTGAAAGAAAAGCTACAGGGTCCCTATGCTTCTAGGATATTGCGTAATGTCTGTGTTTATGCTACCCCGCGCAATGACAGCTGCCTTGATGAGGCTATTAAAGAAGTCTTTCCTATTGTAAGTACTCTCTCAGACTTTAATTAGGTACCCTAATTGAATTAATATCAGTAACACTGGTGGATCACAGGACAAAAGTGAAAGCAAATGCATTCTGACAAATAATAATTTCAATCCCAGAGTCAAAAATCAAAATCCTCCAATGCAATTATCAATAGAACCAAAATATCAAAATGGTATCTAAATACATTGTCATCAATTTCCTCTCTAATTAACATCTCTCCCCTGCAATTATCAATGTAGATACTTAAGAGAACCATCGCTGAGAAGGGGAAGCTACTGGAGGTGTCAGTTGGATTGCTCGTAGCGCTATGCAAGCTCATGAATCATACAAGGTTTCACAAGGAACTGGCACAGACTGAGATTGACCTCACTATGATTGTAAAGAGATTAATCGACATACTAGAAGAATACAAGTACCCAGACATCAAAGTTCCTAGACTGAGAAGATATGTGATCGAACTCTCGATCTGGATGATGAATGCTTCAGATGGCCACATTGAGCTATTTAAGAAATTTGACATGGAAAAAATGCTTGAAACAGTGGCTGAGACTACAACAGAGCTAGAAAACTTCCATCTTTTCTCTGGCAGCATTGGATTATCTCAGCATTCATATACTGTTGCTGATCTTCTAGGAAAAGCATCAGCTCTATTGCAACCGGCATCTAGTACATCAGTATGAGACAATAATTGAAACCAGGACAAATGGTTTCAGGTTTTTTAGATTCACTTTTAATAACCTAAAATCCTTTAGGGACAACAAATATCAGTGTCTATGAATTCTATTGTTTTCCATTATTTTTATTTTCTTTATCCTTTTATTTTTGCGTGGAATTGGAGGGGGTGGGCTAATTTTGTAATTTTACCAACTATTTTTTGATGTCCTGAGAACAGCTGCTGTACTGATTACAATTTTGCATAAATGCTCGTAAATTGTTGCTTATTTAGAATTGATGATCTCTTCAATGCTGCGTCACTGCCTCATTCTTTTCCCTCCTGATGACAAAAGAAAATAATATTTCTTCACCTGTCACTTAGTGATCTAGAATTACTAATTACAACTGCAAATAAAAAATTAATGTTATAGGAGAGGACTTGGGAATTAATGGCTGGAAGGGTGCTATGGAAAAGTGCAGATCATGGAAGCAAGGGGATGTCTACTGACGTGGTGGAGGCCACCATGACAGCAGCTTTACCAAGGCGTAAACATTAGAGAAAATGTGGTACAAAGTACAGGATTTCAATGAAGACTAGGGAGTTGCTTATTTTCCTTGTTGGCTTTTCAGTATTTTGCAGACTGTTAGGATGTTTGTGTGGCACAACAGTGCAAAGAGTTACAACTGGTACCAGATCTGGTATGAGAAACCAGTATTGTGGGGAGTTAGGTAGAGAGACTTGATCACAGTCATATATGAAGCCCGTGATGTGACGATGTCGGTGCGGCTTCCCACTCTGCTGTTGTGGCCCTGTCCCCCTTCCTCCAATGTCTTGTATCTCTTTCTTCTTCTTGTTGTTGCAACAGGAATTAAATTTTCTTACCGAACAGTGGCGGAACATAATAGAGTTTGGGGTTGCTAAGCCTCCCTGTCATTTCAATTATTTTTTATCAAGTATATAGCAGTTTGAATAAAAATATATTTTTTTGTACATAGTAGCTCCCTCTATGTAATATGACAAATTTGAAAAATAATTATGCAATATGTTTGCTTCCGTGAATTTTGCTTTCCATATGTACTCTTGACTTTTTTATTTCCGCACCATCAATATTAAAAAAATGAAGAAATTTTTTAATTTTGAAATTTGAAAAGTTATCAACATCCAAAGAATTAAAATAAAAACATTAAATGTCATTGAAAGAAAGAAATCTCCTATTAAATCTGAAATCCTAGGAAGCATCGATCTCTAGTTCAATTAAAAAAAACAAATCAATCATCTCTTCAAAAGAGTTGTGATGTGTAAAAATTATAGAAAGCAAAGTTAATCAGAAGAGTAGCGAAAATTCAATTTAATTGAGGTTTGTGTTTGTTTATAGTTTTTAAAATTATTATTCATTATAACTTTGAGATAAATTGATAATTTATTTTTTTATGTATAATTTGTATAGATAAAATTATATCTAAGAGAAAGACATTAGAGTCTTATTTCAAGGTGAAGGAATACAACTCAAACTTTGACATGAATTTCAAGTCTTGATAATCATATTTATGAATTAATTACATAGTTCTTTAAATTTTTCTTGTGATGAATATTGATCAAAAGCAACCTTTACATAGTTCTTTAAGATCATTTAAATATGAAAAGAAATTCAGAGAAATGCCTCCAACTATCAGATTTCATGTTTTTAGTTTAGTTTTGATAGACATTGTATTTTATTGGTGCTAGTTATCTATTGTATTTTTTTATAAAATCAAATAGTGAAAGATTTTGTATTATAAATTTGTTTAATTAATTTTTTTTAAATGATATTTAGCTCTCCTATATTTAAATTCTAGTTCCGCCCCTGTTACCGAATAGAGGTTCATCAGCTCTCGCTAGTGTGAGTCCAATCTAGAGTTTGATTAAGAAGAGGGTAAGAAGGAAGCAGAACTGTCAAAATCGGGGGTTTGAACGAATGCCCGAGTCAGAGGCTTTCTGGACAGAGAAGAGGCGAATATGAGAGAGAATAGATCGGATAGTTGAAGAGGTAACTGAAGTGAAACGGATTGCTGAGAGCTTGAAAGAATGCTTTCATGGTGGACAAAAAGAGAGGAAAAGAAAGTATCGAGAAAGAGTTTCATCTTCTTATAACCAACTACCAACTCATAGTTAACCTGAGCAAAATTTAACTACTCACAACAGAACGAGCCATCCCAAACAAGCTACAAACTGCAAGTTTTTTTCCCTATCATATATCTGAGATAATGTGGAAACCTCATAGTTTATTCGGGTGGGAGCACCAGAAATCATTAGTATCGCCGATCAGACTAAAGTTTTCATCCTTTTCTTCTTACCTTTTTCTGGCTTTTTTTTTTTTGTCATTATATTTCATTTATAAAATGAAGAAGAATCAGAATCCATTTTGACTATAACGTGCCCCTGAAAATTAGGCTCCTATCTTCAGGTGAAACTGAGATTCATTGGCTGTTAAACATGTAATATAGTATATATAAAAAATCAAGTGAAACATGCAAGCAAACTTCCCTTACAATTCCAGATGCATGGTCCGATTATAAACAAGAGAAAAGAAAAATAATGTACCACAGAAAAATGTTGAAAAAACAATCTAGTCCCATTGATATAAACAGAAGCAATCCTGAAGCAGTGTGGTGCCTTCCTGAATTCACCTTCTCAAGCAAGCCCAAATTTTCACACCTGCAATTGGAGCTTGTGAGCAGCCAGAGCCTCAGATTCAAGCGTTGGCTCCCACAGAACTGTAGTTTCGGCAAGTAGAGAGGTTACAACATAGGGGTCCATGTTTGAAGCCGGTCTACGATCTTCCAGGTAACCTAGAAAAAAGAAAAAAGAATATGTCAGACATCTTCAATTTACAACTAGAGAACACCGCAAATAAAAGTCATGGCTGAATGATCACCTTTTCCTTTCTGCTCAGTTTCTCGTCCAACACGAACTGAGCACCCGCGATTTGCTACACCCTGCAGGTGAGAAAACAAATTTGGTTTTACTTCATCCATCAAGTTTTAGGGTTAAGAAAAACAGAGGTATGTCATTTAGTTTGAATTATACCCAAGAGAAGGTGTTAATGCTGGCTGTCTCATGCTTCCCTGTCAGCCTCCGCTCGTTACCTTCTCCATAAGCACTGATGTGCTCGGGGTGGCGAAGCGAAAGATTAAGGATGGCCTTTTTTATTACATCAAAGCCACCATCTTCACGCATACTCTTGGTACTGAAATAACAGTAAGGTGGTTAATTTATAATATAGTAAGGTTGCAACATTGAAAATTCAATGGCCAAACAAAGCGCTTTTTAGAAGATTGACTGAAAAAAGAAATTCAAGGGGTACCTGTAATTTGTGTGACAACCTGCACCATTCCAGTCACCCTAACAATGCAAAGTTGCTAATCAATTTCCAGGGTTCCATACGTAAGAATTCAAGTACACTTATGTTTCTAGCTGAAATTACATGCAATAAGTACCTCAATTGGTTTTGGATCCAGAGTGAGCACCACACCAGCTTGCTCTGTGATTCTCTGTAAAAGACCAATAAAAGAGAAAAAAATAAAAACAATAATGACTTTAAAGCAGATGTCAAATAAATCTAATAAATTGATATATTTACAATACCTCAAGAAGGTATCTAGAACACCAAATATCATCTCCTGCCTCAATTCCAACACTTGGTCCAACTTGATACTCCCACTATTTTTTTTTATTAAAAAAAAAATTAACCAATTAACAATTATCATTTTATTTTTTGTCTTTATGCTATCCATCAAAAGAACAATGAGAAGTTAAAGAGTATTACCTGCCCAGGCATAACCTCTCCATTTGTTCCACTGATGTTAATTCCAGCATATAAGCATGCCTTATAATGAGCATCGGATATGTCACGACCAAAAGACTTATCTGCCCCTACTGCACAGTAGTAAGGCCCCTAAAAAATTGTGGAGTTAATAAAAGAAAGGGCAAATATGAACAAATTTACTAACATATACAGGGAAAATGCTTATTAATTACCTGGGGACCAGGATAACCACCAACTGGCCAACCAAGAGGCCACTTAACATCAGTTTGAAGTAAGGTATATTCCTGCTCAATTCCATACCTACAAAATATATTGAGTGAAGAAGCTACCATCAGTTCAGAATCTTCAGATATGATTATGAATGACCAATTGCAAATCTTATGAATAAAAATAATATACTTCAAGGACAGGTGTGAAAACTTACCATGGGACTTCATCAATGACCTTTTGATTGCTGAATATTTGAGCAGCTCTGGCTCTTTTGTTGGTGGGAATTGGCTCACCAGCTGGTGTATAACAATCACATATTACCTTCAACATAGGTATAAAAATTCCCATCAGAGATATTAAACAAAAGAAAGGTATAAACAGAAATGAGAAGTAGAGAAGTGCTAACCAATATATGATTGCCTCCACGAAAAGGATCCTTATAAATTGCTTGAGGACTACAAAAGAAAAAAAAGATCACAATTATTTTGAAGCACAAGTATTAGTTGTTGAAAATTCTTACTATTAGCGTGGTACCATGTGGATCCTTATAAATTGCTTGAGGACTACAAAAGAAAAAAAAAAGATCACAATTATTTTGAAGCACACGTATTAGTTGTTGACTTTTCTTACTATTAGCATGATACCATCAACAACAAAAAAGGGATAACTTGAAGCAGTATAGTTTTGAAATAAGTCTGCACAAGTGCATCACACCAGTATGCAATATGTATGTAATACATATTTTGAAAAAGGTCATTGACATTGTAAATATCTTGAAAGGGGAGGTAGCGCAGTTGGCTAGGAGAAAAGTCCTTGGATTGTTGGTTACCCAAAGGTCGAGAGTTCGATCCCCCTCATGACTTTGCAGCTTTCTGTGACAGTTTTATAAAATATTAAAAAAAAAAACATTGTAAATATCTTACTATAAGATAACTTCACTATCTTCTCCAGGGGCTTGTCCAGTGCTGGATCCGTCGTAGTTCCATTTTGGCAGCTCTGATGGGTGTTCAACAGGCTTGGAAATTGTCTGATGTCACCAAAAATAAAAAAATAAAAATTCTTCAGTTAAAACAAGTGTAAGATAATAAATCCACAAAATCTGTTTGACCTTTTATCATTTCAATATATGATAAAAAATCAATCAAAATGCATACCCTTGATTTGCTTCGGATATCAATGCCAGTTCCTCCAATCCTATAAATGACAAAAGAATGCTTCAAAATTTTGAAAGGGAAGTCGAAACATAACAATGAAATCTAAATAGTTACACAAGTTCAGTTTCTGCAAATTGCCCTCCATGTCTCGCTATAGTTGCACATGAGAACCAACAATTATTGTACTTACAATTAATAGCAAATTACAGATAAATTTCCGATAAAACCCCAATTCAAAACAAATGTCAATCAAGAAAAAAAAAACATAATCCCCAGAAACATGCTTGGTCTAGTTTTGGCTTCATTTGAGCTTTATAAAAGAATTAATTATTAGGTGGCACAAAATGTTGCATTGTGTAACAAAATTTAGTTTTTCAATCAGTCCATTTGAAATACATCAAAGTGAAGGGCGTTGTCACGAAACAAAATTTGAATCTTCCTTACCAAATGTACTCGGCAATAATTTTGTCAGTGTATGGTTTGGTATCCAAATTTAGCAAGTCTTCAAGCCTAGAGACCACACCAGAACTCTCAGTCTTTGCAGCCAACACCTTGAAAGCATTGCCAACTTTCCTTGATCTTGGTCCTTGAGGGGGTACCAATAGAGAATTCCATAATTTGGTGCTAACCATGCGCCTTGAGTTGCATACAACTCCCTTTGGGCAATGTAAGGATGGCACCAGTGTCTGAGCCATAATAGGAGGAGATAGTATACCTCCTCTCTAACTCTCTATAAAATCTGCATGAAGTCGTAAATAGTTTGTAAGTAGTGTACATTCATGTGCAATGTTCAAAAGTGTTTTGCAAATTGCATGCCAAAATTTATTACATTTGCCTTGTGAGACCTTTCTCCAACTTACAACTGAGATGAATTTTTGAGAAAAACCTGGAGGTTATTAAAATCTAATTCTATGGTGAGCAAAGATGACTTACATAATAGTTTCATATATCAGCTAAAATTAGTTCCCAACTAGATTTCTAAAATTGAGAACCAACCGTCATATTCATTTTTTTTTTCCTTTCTCAAAAAAGAAACATGTGCCACCCCTTCTGAAAATCCCCATATTCACTTTAAGTGATTATAGTTGCAAACAACAAAAAGGTACTAAAATCATATCAAGTTGAGGAAAAGAAAAAAACTAAAATGTCCGCCACATTTTCATATTCACTAAATAAACCCGGACATCTAAACTTTGATCGTAGATCAAAAATTGGGGCTCAGCAAAAAGGACTCGGTAGTGTAGGTCTGTATTCTCAGTACTACAAACAAAAAACTAGTTTCAGGCTACTGTAAGTCAACTAACCAGTGCGGAGATCGTCGCCTGGAGTATCTCTACCAGCGGCTGAGAGAGAGACAGTCAAAGAGACGAAACAAAAGAGGTACAGAGAGAGAGAGAGGCCCAAACAAAGGCTTAATATTTTAAAAGCGAAGTATTTATATAAAAATAAGAGAGATTTAATAAAGGCTGAAATTGTGTTGCCTTTTGGTAACGGGATAGGGTTGGAATTGAGTGGAGGGCATTTGTCCTTTAAGACTAGCGATTTGGCACATAAAACAGATATGGTTTCTCTTCGCCTCATCTTGTATAATAAAATTATCCGAAACATATATAAAATTTTATGTATTAGTTTTCTTTCGTTTAACATTACATGAAGGGAAAAGGATACATGCACCAAAATTATTCTTGAATATTGTTACATTAGTAATTATATTTTATATATATATGTGAATCCTAAAATATTTATGCCGGTGTACAAAATGTTTATTACTTTTTCTTTGAATTACTATAAAAAAATTCAAGTTCAAATTTTTTGTTGAATAAGTAAAATTACAGCTTTTGAATTTTTTAATTCTAATAAAATGAAATACAAGTACTTTTATCATGAAGTACAAACATATCGAGAACGCGGATAAAATATGATAACTAAAATATAAATACTTTTATTATAAAGTATAAACATATCGATAATGTAGATAAGAGATGGATAAGATGTGATAATTATGATATAAATACTTTTATCATGAAATGTAAACATGAAAAAGCTGATAAAAGGCAGAAAAGGTGTGCACTTATCACTCATATGCAAATTTCTCTTATGAGATTTAGTGAACTTACTATGCTATCTTACTATTTTCAGTGAAAATATACCTAATTTGTAGTATATGATTCTGCCAAGTTGAAGTGTACAAATCTTACTATGTGGGTTGTTGCCGGAATAAATTTGCTTCAATAATATTTTCAAATCAATCAAAATCAAATTAAAAATTAAATAATTACTAAACAAATTCATAGGTTTGCAATTCAACATATAACTAACCTACCAATCAAATTACCACAATTGGACGGTAAGCACCAAAAGCATGCATAAATTTTATAATTTGTAATAGACATGATACATATAACATCTTTTTCAATCCTACAACGTTAAATTTCAAAATCCTATCTACGATAATTGTCAAGATTGTAAATTAAATCCGTTGTTAAGTACTAATGTTACATAATTAATTATATGTACCCCTAGAAATTCACCAAATTATAAATCAAACCTACTTCCAGTTAACTACTACGGGTAACATATATGATAATATTCATCACCCAGTGCTAATATATTTTCTACCAACACTGTGTTAATCAAGAATCAACCAATAATTTTTATATTTACTATTCGCTAAATCTTATTTGGATCTATTGGCTGATGTTGCCGAGAGAAAAAAAAAAAGATTATATATTGTGTAGCAAGTACTAGTAACTGCATAATATTTGGAACCAAAGATTTTGAGATTTTTGCTTGGATTGAAATTTGGGCTTAATTTTGTGGGCAACAGACAACAGCCCTCCAAAAAAGATAATGGATTGCTTGGATGGATGTTGTCCCCTTCTAGTCAATAATTGGACATGGAGGTGATTAGGAAAACATGGACCAGATATGTTTTTGTTTCTGGACAATTACCTGCTTATCTATCATAGTTTTCTCCATTTCTTATTTCCGAATCAAAACAAAATTGCGCTTTCAATTCTCAATCCATCTTACATGATAATAATTCTCCACCCAAACTAATAAAAAACATTTCATATTGTTTATTCTCTGCATTATTTAATTAAACTAATTTACTAATTCAATCTACTTAATTGGGTAAAATTAATTCACCATCATAATTAGTAGTTATCATTAATGTGGAATTGTAAGCTTAAAAATATACCATCCGCATGTCAGACATAAAAAAAGAAAAAAAGAGCCCTTGCCGCATTCCCTGTTTTCTCTCGACCTTGATTTTATAGTCTTGGAAATTGCTTTTAAACAGTTAATTTTTTTTTTTTTTTGAGATATAATTGAGTCAGGTCTCTAAACTATAAATATATGCAAAAAAATTCTGACTAAATATCAAACATTTAACTGTTAAAACATTATATCCCTTTTGTATAGGTCTTGTTTAATAAAATGTATAAATAAGTAATTGTTGTCTAAAAAAAACAGCACTTTGCATGTTGAGATTCTTCCATTAACGTAACGTGATAAGGTGATCGAGTTGGTGGAATTAGATAGGAAAAAAAATCCGTGGTTGTGCGACAGAATCAATAATTATTTTTTGCTTTATGCATTCAATATCTGGCACCTCCCTGACCATTAGGGTCCAGGTTGCGCAAGCGGTAGCCACCATCTGTAGGTTCAATTGAACCCAGAAAATTGACCTCGATAATGTCAAAAGAATGTGTAAGAAAATCCCTTTTTACAATTTGCAAAAAAAATTGATGATTAGTAGGCAAGTTCAGGAATAAGTCTGTAGTTTAATCTGTATTACATTCGGTAATTAACTAATTGGTAATGCCAACAAGTAAGCCATTTCTAAATATCAGTCTGATAACCCAAATACTAGCAACCAACAGGCACCAGAACCTTTGTATAAGTCTTTCTTTTTTCAAAATAACTTTTTAAGGCAATGTTGGCATTGGTAAGAAATTAAGAGAATATGAATGACTATATTTTGCAGATCTTTCTTTATCTAGTTTCTTTCACAATTGGAAAGCAATCCAAGCCCTTACAAACCTTCTCTTGCATGTTTTCTTTTTTGAAATAACTGATAGTGGTTATCAGTATAATTACATTGGTTCCTGTTACATCTGTACACTACCAAAAAATCAGAGAAACCAAAGTAAAAACACTCTTGCATGTTTTCTTAGTACACGCCAGTAGTAATTAAGAATGAAACGTACAAGTCCCTCAGCAAATCAATACTTGATGGTAGTAATGAACAACGGGATTCTTGAGAGAGAGAGAAAGAGGAGTACAGGACCTAGAGGCTCTTGAGAGAATATTTTCTAAAAATAAAACAGTGACA
The DNA here is from genome assembly GCA_033356055.1 of Carex pumila. NCBI lineage: Eukaryota > Viridiplantae > Streptophyta > Magnoliopsida > Poales > Cyperaceae > Carex > Carex pumila. The sequence continues at coordinate 29,487 of JARJHM010001231.1, read as the reverse complement.
AGCTTTATTTAGACCCTTACAAAGAGTCAGATTTCACAGGTGACACCATACATCAATCGTAGCATCAGAGTTCTGAAAAGAGAAGCAAAAGACATTCTACAAATTCTCCCTTGGCATTGAAACAAAATTTACCAAATATGATTTCAGCTGTCAATGACAGCATTTCCAAATTTTCAACTTTCATACTTAACAGCCAAAACAATAGTCAATTTCTGTAAGCTTCTACATAGACCAGGGCACCAAACTTAAGATAGTTGTAAATCATAAAAAACAAGAGCCCTTTAAGATACAGTGCCCAGACCTCTCAAAAAATTATGCTTTTAGAAGTTCCTCTATTACTCAAGTGCCTAAATCCTGAGTGACTCGAATTTATTCCGGAGAACAGCCTTCCCAGTGTCTCAGAAGCAACAAAAAGTAAAATGATCCCCAAATAATAAAAAATTATCTGCAGTTGTAAAATCTAACAACAGAAACCCCAAGAATTCCCATACAGAAACCCCACAAGATCCTATCTCAAAATAGAACACCTCACCATAAAATATGACAATAATTTTTCTTTTAAAAAGATGGTTATAAGAGCGAATTATCTACTCTTACTTGCACAGCTGCTCAACTGCCGCAACTATCTGTGCAGGCTGCACAACAGTCCAGTCTTCAAGCGTGCCAGCATATGGTGTTGGTACATCCTGAGATGACAAACATATGATTGGCCCATCCAAGTAGTCCCAGAAATTGTCAATGATTGCTGCCCTGAGACTCGCACCGATGCCACCGGTACGCATACACTCCTCAACAATCAGCACACGGTGTGTTTTCTTAATCGAGTTTCCAATCGTGTGCAGGTCGAATGGCTTAAGTGACCTTATGTCGATCACTTCAGGATCATACCCCTTGTTAACTAAGGTTTTGGCAGCTTGCATGACATGGTACCTCATGCGGGAGTACGTCAGGATTGTGATATGTTCGCCAGGTCGCACCATCTCAGCCTCCTCAAGGGAAAGCACATACTCCTCATCAGGAATCCTTTCTTTGAGGTTATATAACAGCACATGTTCAAAAAGGACAACAGGGTTTTCACTTCTTATGGCCGCCTTCATGAGACCCTTGGCATTGTATGGGGTCGAGCATGCAACCATTTGTATACCTGGGATAGACTGGAAGTAGGATTCCAGACGCTGCGAATGCTCTGCACCGAGCTGGCGGCCAACGCCACCAGGGCCACGGATGACGATTGGTATCTTGAATTGGCCACCAGAAGTGTAATGGAGCATCCCGCAATTGTTAGAGATTTGATTGTAGGCGAGAAGCAAGAAACCCATGTTCATGCCCTCAACAACAGGGCGGAGGCCTGTCATGGCAGCACCTATGCCCATCCCAGTAAAGGAGTTCTCAGCGATCGGTGTGTCGAGAACACGCAGGTCACCGTATTTTGTGGCAAGGCCCTTGGTGACCTTGTAAGACCCACCATAATGGCCCACGTCCTCACCCATCACGCACACAGTCGGATCCCGCTCCATCTCCTCATCCAGACCTTCCATGAGCGCCTCAAAAAGTAGTACCTCATGCCTGGGACATGAGCAGGATTTAGATTAGGTGTTCAATAAAGTTTGCATGAGCTTTGTATGTATGTCTACCCAAATTTATCTTTTGCATATGTCATTTGAGAATAAGGGTTTATGTGCAGATAATTTATGCAACACAAAGCTGCACAAAATAAGCTAAATGTGCACTATTGACTATGTCATAAGCTTAATAACAAATGCTTATCAAGTATGACAGCGGTGGCATTTTTTAGGAAAAGAATTCTCAAAAAGTGAAAATGTAACAGAACTTTCACAGTAAACAGGAGGATATAAGTATCATGTCTGGATGGGTGTGAAAAAAATGCTAAATTGAATAGTAATACAAAATTAATACGACTTCAGTGCTGATTTGAAAACTAAAGCATAATCTATTAATATAAAATAAACAACAAAATAGTAAAGTATATCTAAGAGTTCAGTAATCAATGGCCAGACAATTATAATGGCAAACTACAATCATCACTTTTTAGATTGCCCATTTCCATTTCACAAAATTTTAGCAAGGCGAAGCTAAATGTTGCTGCCTGATAAGACCACCAATAGCTTAGCATGGATCTGAGTTCTTTCTTTTAACTACAGGCCGAGTACTCATATTAACATACAAAAGCATTTACAATTCTCCCTACTCCAACACTTCAATACATCTTGGTTAAATATATAATGGATTTTCTGTGATATTTGCATTTAGTTCTTTGGCTTGCCTGTGTTTGATACTGTGTTCTTCCAATGGGACTACTTGAGGTTAAACAATCTAACACAATGGTCTGGTGAAGAGTGGAAACATGGACAAAGGCAAAGGATACTATTTGTTGTTGTTTATCCCTAGTAATTTCACTAAGACTAACATTTTTTTTTCTTATAAACTTAAATTTTCTCATAAATTTGTATCACCGTAATGACAACTTTAATATCTTTATTTGTTTTAAGCAAACCACAGCTAATATGGTGATGAAGCACCCAAAGGAATACCAGAAAGAGTAATGATTAATTATCTAGTTACTAAAAGGGAAAATTTGGAAAATGGCCAATTTAAGTCAATATGTTCTTAGCTTTGATCTCGATCAATTTATCTTGACTGAATTGGGTCCTTGTGAAAATTATGAAATTATGACTAATAAGTACTAACATGTCAAGCAAGGGAGGATGCTTCTGATTTTAGTTGACTACATTTGAGACAAGCTATAATTTCAGACTCATATCTGAATAATCTAAATATCTAATGCTACTTCAATGTTTACAAACATTGATGTGAAAAAACTCTATTAAGCTAATAATTACCCGATACAAAATGATTTGTGAGTGTCACAAATCAAGCCTGTGAAATCAGAAGAATTCATATTTATACACATAGATGCAACAAAGATAACCTAGTTAGAAAGGAAAAACTACAGACATGCAGATCTGTGCAGCAAATCAAATTTCAACAGCTTTGATGATTAAGCACATTTTGTATACAGTTATGCACTTGTGCTAACTCCGATACTAACTAATATTTAACAATTTTTTGGGCTTCTGCAAATATGCTGAAAAATAACATCTTATCCAGAAACAGAAGACAACATAAATATAAAACTGAAATTAAAAAAAGATTGCAAGTGTCAGGCCATATTTTACTTTCTTCAAATTTTACTACCTAATATGAATTTTACTACCTTAGGCAACAAAATTTAATGACTAATTTCAGCCAAACCTCAAAGGAAAAGAAATATAGATCTGAATATCAAAGCAAATATATTATTTTTTTTCTTCTAGTTACCCAATTTTAACAACTATGCTCATTTCATAAATGAATGTTTCAATAAATCATGTGCAATTAAGAACAACTGTGCAGCTAGTCAATGAAATTGGATGAGCAATTTTGTCAATACTGAATAGACATTAATTTAGCATATTTGGCAAAGTAAAGAATACGAACAATACAAAATTCAGCAAGGTTTTACTTACCCAGGCTTCGAATCTGTAGCATTTGCAGCAGCAGCCTTCTCCTACAATAAGAAAATATTCTAAGAGGTTGTACATCAAAACGAAAGACAAAGCAAAATGCTAACTCCACTAATCAAATTCACGCTTTTTACTTACCGCAACCGCATGAGTAATCAAATTCACTCCTCTAGCGGGCAGTCCGCCATGAACCGTCGCTTCAGATCGCACAACCAGTGCGCCTCCGTTTCTCGCGGTACTGGGCGAAGCGACAAGCCTCACAGTTCCTACCCGAACCCCAACCCGATCGCACGCTACCGGAGTCGACGGAGCGGAGAGGAGAGCTGCCATTTGGAGAGACGCCATGCCTTGTCAAGTTCAAATCCACCAAGGGGATTTAACAGAGTTGGTTTTAACGAGAGGGACGGATTTTACGAGGTAGAACTGCCGTGTGTGGCGGGCTGTAATAGGATAGTTCCTCCGTTTCACTGGAATTGGAGAGCGCTTGATGGCTACAGAAACATTTTATAATCAAATTACGAATTTTACATAAATCAAAATTGGCAGTTGATAGAGTCCGGTTGAGATAGATTTCGGATGACAAATTCAAATTATTTAAAGTGATTTAAATTGCATATAATTTTTTTTATAATTTTAATTTATTTTATTATCAAGTCAAACAGTTAAAAATGTTAAAAAATAAATGTATTAAAATTAATTTAAAAATAATCACATTTAACCGCTTAATTTGGTTATAAATAAATTCAAAAAATTAATAAAATTATATTTAAACGTACAACTAATAAAATAAATTGATTTGAATAGTTTAGATTCATTATTGATTTAAAAAATTCTAAAATTTATATTATATTGATTAAAATAACACTAATATCATAGTGACCATGCTCCACTTGATATTAGAAGGCAAAATTGAAATCTGTAACCGAAATACTTGTCCTTCAAGGATTCGAACTGGCCCATAAAAAGCAATAAAAGGCAGCATTTGCGGGCTTATTTTGCATATCAGCACCAGTGAAGCAAGGAGTTCTCATCTCGTTGAGCCTCGACATTAGAAAAGATTAACAAACCACAAGCAAAAAATAGTTGACTGGGTTTTAAAAGAAGGTCAATCTCGGCTGTTTACGGATCTATAGACGGTGTGTTACTGTTTTTAGTACATTAATGGGAATAGGTATAGTATATCCAATGTTATAATAATTGGACCGGACATCAATCCGGTTGAGTCTCGGATCACTGGTTTATCAATTAAACCTATCAGACCGGTACATTAATCGGTTGGACCGTTGTCTTTCCACTAACAAAAAATATATTATTTTTACTACAATTTTATAATTACAAGCTGTGATAATATTGATACATATAGCTTTATAGCTTTAGCATACTTAAAAGACAAGGGTCACTTGTCATCGTTAATCAGTAGAATTAAAAAAAAAAAACCTAAGATTTATATCAAATAAAAATATATCCTATGCTTCCATTGAAAAATACTCATATTTTAAAACTAAATTTATAGTACTGTACGTTCATTAAACATTTCAATTTATATGTTAAGCATAGTATATTAAAATAAATTAACTTTTATCTAAAAGGAATAGAAACTTTTAAGGTATAATCAAAATCAATGACTTTCCATTTGAATAGATAACGTTCATAATTTTTTGTCTTTCAAATTCATAGAATCTATATATGAAGAAAAAAAATCTAAATTAAATTATATTGGCAGATTTTGTGCACTTCCTTCCTTATTTGATTCTTTAAATTTGCTTTCATTTCGTTGCTCAAATAGGAAAGTTATGCCAATATAACCGTGGGTTTATGGTTCACTCGGTCCGGTTTTTGAAATTAAACAGGCCAGATTAATTAGATTTTTCCAGTTGATATACATATATCCGATCTTACTAATGAACCAAACCGGAATCAATTCGGGCCCGGGTTTGATACCAGTGATTATCAAAGAATCTCCCTTTACGGCAGAATCTGCAATTCTACACTACCACCAAGTAGCTAATTTTAAAGTATCATGCCACTTTAGACTTTTTTGAACAAAAGCGGGACATTATGCTCCACCAGTTTCTTTTTTCATATAAAAAGACCTTATTACGACAATAATGTTGTCAATTCTGTGATGTTTCCTTCCACCGGTATTCAGTACAATCATAACCTGTGTGTCTGTTATAGTCGTATCTACTAATCTACGTTAGCATGACAAAATCAAAGAACCTTGAGACTCTAAAAGAGTTGAAGTTGAACAAAAAGCACCGGCTTATGAACACTGGTGCATCATAGGTATCAGTTAAAGCTCCGTGTCGAGGAAAAGAACCACCAAGTACCGCATTTGAGGTAACTCTCACCTTTCACATAAACCTATCTGATATGGCGGCAGCACCAAGTAAAGCAAAGAAGCATGACAAAGAAACAAAGTCTCTAAGACCAACTGAAGGCTCTTGGAAGTAAAATTTGTGATTGTCGCACTCACCATCAAATCCTCTGGCAATCATTGCCTGCCAGGAAAAATAGATTGTCATAGGATCCAAGCACTATATACACTAGTATGAGTTAGGCCTGGAATCTACCTATCGTTAGATATCTAATGTCAAAATCAAATACTGCTGTCTAAAACAAAATTTGGAGAACTTCGAAAGTAACATATCAAACAACTCACCTGGGAAATCTGCTCCGAGTGGTTAAAAATATTTGCAAATATCCTTCGGATATAGGATACGAAAACTGCATGAATCAAACACAGTCAATTGTTTCTGAATTTCCACAACAAGTGCCAATTGAAAATCAAATTATCTAGCACTCACTATCTAATGTCTCCAAATTTGACAACCGACTCCAATTTATACGCCGTGCCACTATTGCTACGGCAGCATCTCTTACCTAAATTTAAATTGTCAAAAAAATCAAATTCATAATACTTTATCCTTTAAATAATATTACCAATTTGGGGTTCTGAAATTACATAATAGTTTACATCACACCCACACAAACAACATTTTCCATGTTTGCATCTGAGAGCCAACATTTTTTAGTTATTTGCAAATAATAGGCAACACTAATATAGAGGTTTGAGATAAAATTGTCCAAATTGTCCTTCCTCATTTCAACTCAGATAAAATTGCTTCCCAACTGGTTGATGCATCTTCAAAACCAAAATTTGTCAGTCCAAATGCTATATTGATTTTGAAGTTTCGATTCAATTAGAATGTGCAAGAGAAACCTTATCAGGGAAAAGACAAAATTTCTCCAAAACTAACAGAACACATTTTTTTCATGTCTAACCAAAAAATGTTGGATTTTAGTGGCTTGCATACAAAAACTCACCTCATCAAATACTAGACTGATAAATCTCAAAGAAAGAAGAAGAGTTAGTGTTATTTCAGAAACTGGTACACCAACATTCCTCAAAGGAGCCATGAACCACCATAGTGCAAAAGCAAACATCTCGGGAGGAGTTGTTGACAAGCATAAACTGGCACTTTGGAATATCTGCACCAAAAGTGTCTTAATTAGAGAGAGGAACAGAGAGAGATTTAATTTCAAGCTCAGTATTGTATCAATCAAAAGGAACTATATCTTTTGATGTAGTTGCTCTTTGGTTGAAGTCTCAAAAATTAAGTACAAGTTGTACTGATGCCTTACATTATGTGCTGATGTCAAAATTTTATGGAATAGACATACCAATCTTGTTCTCAGAATCAAAGTAAACTAATGTTTTATGTTCTAGGACCTAGGTCACAGAATAGTGTTGTTAGATAAAGCATCAAGACCATGTAATGACTACCTGAATCATCTCCAGAAATCTCACTGAGTGAATAAAAACCAAAGATGTAACTAGAACAAAATATTGTGACGTGATGGCAAAAGGAAAGGGGGCAGTCCAATGCCCGATCAGAGCTGTCCGATCAGCGTTAAGATTCGTGTATTCATTTAGATTCAAGGGGCAGATTTTAAAAATAAATCGTCTGCACGAATCTCAAAGCAGATCAAACGGCTCCGATCAGGCATCTGACCCCGGTTCTGATGGCAAAACGCATGCTTATATGCAAAACCACAAGAACAATCTCGTTCCCTTCATTCTTTAACCATTTTTTTTAAGGTTCATTCTTTAACCATTTAAGGGATCAGATTATCTAAACAAATTTACTTTAACATACAACATAATCTTCAAAATAAATTGTACTATCCATATAAAGGAAAAAAAAAAACAGAGAACATACAGTAAAGGTCAAGCATGCAGAAGTAGTGGCCACTGATAGGCCTTTCCTGGTAAACTTTAGCGGTCCCAACTTAAAAATGGAGTAAGAGTAACCTTGAATGGAGGAAGGAAGGTTTGGCAATCCTGTAAGAGATGAAGGGGGAGTTCTTGTCTGGACCATTGGGGCCACACTGTCAGACCCTAATCCCAGCATAATGAACAGTATCCCCGATAGCAATGCAACCCTTCCCAGTTGATCCTAAATCACATTGAAGGTTTCAGAGTTAGCCTTGTATTGGTTTGGTATTAATATTGGAACACTGTTTTGGTACATTCCTTTATGTCTCATTCATGTTATTTAATATGCACACAGTTGAAGCCTCATTTTGTGATTAAATTTATCAAAATTAAAGATGAGAGAGAAAATTATACAACTCAGGCAGTTGTCTCTTATTGCTAAACAAAGAAAATAGGAGCTAATCCGTAAAATGCTTGCTCTAGTAAAATTTAAAAGGAAATAAACCAAAATTTGAATAGAATATCAATATTAAAAGAAAATTAACAGATAGCACAAATAAAAATCACATCTTACCTTCCAGACATCGCTTGGAAGAGTCCAAATTGACAGTAGAGAAAGAAACAACACCAAAGCAAGGCGCATGTAGAAATGTGACCTAGCTGGTATGAGGACAAGACCCAAAAGCCATACCTACACAAATGCATATCATTTCAAAATGTTCCAATTACGTCAAACATACGATACGTAACCTGAAGAACAACAAAATACAAATTTAATCTTTACCAATTTGACACGAGGGTCGAGGGAATGGAGAAAGGTGCGAGGTGCGTCGATGAACTGAGAAATGGGGCCCGAAGTGGCTCCAGAGATTAGCCTAAAAATTTTCTCTGGAGAGAAACCGACGCCGAGAGGGATCCAAGACATCCATTTCGGCGCTTCTCTGCCATCGCCGGAGCTGCGAGAGGCCGAACAGCTTACCAGCAAAGTGCATCTTCGTCCAGTTACTTTGAGTGGTCGGGTCGGTTTGTTAGGGGAAGAATTGGAGAGTAGAGAAGGGGAAGGAATGAGGTGGCGCGGTGGTCGGGAGCAGAGGAGAGTGGCACTGGTAGAGAGAAAAGGCGAACTGGAGAGGTAGAGTAGGTGGCTAGTCATGGATGGAGAAGATGCGAGTCACCTCTGAGAAACTGAGATGCTCACTGTTCGTCTCTTTTGGTGGGAAGCCCATGGGCCCAATCTCCAGTCAGCTGCATTGCAAGCTTAAAACGGGTATTCCAGCCCAGATTCTATCTATTTTCTTAGGCTAGTGACGATTTCTCTTTTTATAATTTGTCATAGTGATAGCAGGTTCATATTTCTCTTATTACAATTTTTTTTGCACTTTATCATTGATTGAATGTTTTATTAAGGGGATTGATGGTGCCACTGGTAGGGATGATGTTGTAAAGGTTGTATCATGAATAAATGAAACAGGTGGTATCTCTACTATTTTCTTTTAAAAAGGGGATTCTTAGTGCCTCACCATGGCAAAACCATGCTTTTTTCATAGGCAAGAGAACGCTGGGTAACTAATAGGGCTTATTATTTATTAAACACATTTTCAAGCTAAATTAATTACACAAATATGAACAAATTTCACTCAAAGAACGGAAAAAAACAGTTGAAATTACTTTTATGACCAACTTCCAGCATCTATTATCTTCATTCTTCACCAATCATAATTACAAATTAATTACAATCAAACAACACACTTTAACAATGAAAGAATACAAGAACGGTGAATAGGAAAGACCAGCATGGCATAAGAAATCAATCCGTTCATATTCACCATTTGTACAAAATAATCACAACATGTAGCAGATTTTACAGCTGATAAATGGAATATCTGTGCGGGTGCGTGCACGTGTAGATTCAATTTAAACCCTTCCGATGAGGGTGGACCCGGTTAAGGTTGAAGGTGCAGTGGCGTGGATGGATCCGGCGCAAAAGAGTTGAGTTCCAGTAAGAATGATCGTCAATGTCTCCAAAGCTCTCTGTGATAATTAACAAACATAATCCATTAATTAACTTAATAGTCATTTGGAATTCTAAATAATGAATGTGGATTTGAAACAGAGATAATGAGATTAAAATAAAATGAAATAAATTCTTACTAGGCTTGCTGGCCTCCAACCTATGCTTATTTCTTTACATGCCAACCTGCATTTGAAGCTTAATTAAGAATCAATTGGAATATACGAACTTCAAATGATATCACTTTGGCTCGACGACAAATTCATGCTCATATATAGAAGACCAAATAGTCATATCAGTGTAGTGCTTTGCTAAAACAGATTGTTAAATTTTACTGTTCAATTTGAAAGCTATATGTCAAAAAAAAAAGGTCTCAATGAGGTTACCCCATGGCAAGAACTGTGAGAGCCCAAGTGATGATCGAAGAGGCAGCAGCCGACAAAACGCTGGCCGGCCTCGCTTGCATAACTTCTTGCAATCCTGTGAGCGAGGTCATCACTCCTACTACCCCAGCAAACAGCGAAAATATCACAAAAAATCCCGTTGCAAGGTTTCCGATCGGAAAGTATATTGGAAATATCCGAGCCGGTGCTTGAAGTCCTGACACTATTCATTGTATAAAATAATAAACAAACAGTATATTGCTAAAATCGGGTGCTAATATCCCGTATTATATTTCAAAAGCTTCAAAATTAATTAAATTAGGAGGGTTTAGATTTCCTTGGAAAATATACTTACAAGAAGAAGGTGTCTCGTCGATGCTGTAATTGACGGCCCAGCCGGCGATCACCGCCACGCCAACATACATAATTAAATTCACAAATAGAAGAAAAGTAGCAGCAGATTGTGGGCCCTTAGATGCCATTACGGATAGAGAAGAGAGAACTTTGATTTAACAAAGGAAGAAGAAAAAATACTTTGGTCTGAAGCTTGAGCAACTCATGTTGCTCTCTATATATTTGAAAAAGGAGGAGAGGAAAACTCCAATTGAGGGTTTTGAATTGCTGTTATTCCTTGCTTAACTATACAGTTATCCTTCATTCTAGATGTGACAATTAAGTTGGTTTAGAACAAATGTAGGCCAATTCCTTCCTTCTTGCGCTGGCTAGAAATTGATTCATAGATTATTATAAATTTATCGGTTGGTGAACTGCAAACAATCCGGAGCTTCATATCGACCATACCAAAATCCGATCCATTAATCCAGCAGATACGGTTATATTAGTGGGCTAAATTAAGTCGGTTGCTCCCTTTTCGTAAAATTGGAAAAGCAACAACTAGTAGATACTTTTCTTGTCAAAGAGCAGCTGGGTTTTCTTCCTTTCTTTTTTTTTATTTTATTCTAAAAGCAAGGCTATGATATGTACTACTGTATATGCAAGAATTATTTTCAGGGACTTTCGTACAGTAGAGGCTTTAATAGAAATCAGTAGATTTATCCACTATTATTCAAAAAAAAAAGTTTACACAAAATTGAGTGTATTATTTTATAATTGTTCCAATAGTAATTTGCAGTATAGTTGTTTATTTTGATGTTTTAATTACTTGAAATGACTCTAAAATTAATTAGCGTAATCATATTTTAAGCTTGCATTTTCAAGTAAAATGTTTTACTATCATTTTTTTTCGTAAAAATTAGTGCATTTATTTGAGGTTTGACAATCAATTTTCAAGGTTCAATCACTTCGTATTATCCTAGAATTAATCTAAGAATAATCATTGCTGTACCCGCGCTACAGTAATTACATTTAGAGAAATAATATATTATTGTCCCACTAATTATATTATATCCACTTATTATTCTAAAAATATATTACATAGTCTCAACTAATTATTATTCTAAAATCCTAGCAGCACTCTTTCAAAGTCTCAACTAGTTTGATCCCCACAAACAGCTATATATGACAGTTTAGGTGTGGATACTATAGCACGGGTACTCATATCAGCTTCCTTAATATAAAGACTAAAGTATCTATTACGAATATTAACATACTGGGAATGCCATACATACTCACTACAACAAAGTAGATACTTTTTGCGAGAGAAAAAATGCATTTATGATGGTAGTCCGTCGCAAAATAAAAAGCTAAACAATGAGTATAGTCCGTCGCAAAAAATCACTTATTTATACTCGCGAAAAGTGTCTCATTCTTGTTGTGACTGCTCTTATTTTTGGCGTAATAAATACTTTTACGATGGTTTCTGTAAGTTAAGAGATATTATCTAGAACATATTATATAGTGAATTTTGATATTTTAAAAAATGAGAAGACATCTAATCGGTATGCCGTTCAGTCTGAACATTATTTAAGACAAAGATTTCAGCTAAAAATAAAAAAGAGACGTGATAACAGTCTTCCAACTCTAATAGTCAAAGAGTTTAACGGTTAGACAACTTTGACGCTTACCGTATTTAAAAAAGTCAACACCAATCAGATTAAAGAAAATCAACAAGTCTTAATAGTGATAACTCCTCCCAATTTACCTCAATATATATTTCTTTCACTCAATCTAAAACTACTTGATTTTCTCTTTCAAATTAAATAAGACCACGTGTGGTATATTCATTTGTAAAACTCACTCTCACATTGATTCAATTATTGAAAATATTCAATCCCTTTGTGGTTTTTCCTCTTCATTTTTATAAGTGTATCGTTTTCCTACGGGAAATTATAAAAAAGAAGCATGGAATACGTTTAAATATGTTTATCTGTTTTCATTTTACATAAACCATCATATATTTTTGTTAGAGTCTGGACTGACAGTTCTATTTTAATAATCTGTCTCGAGCTTTTCAAAACGGAAATGTACATTTGCACCAGCCGGGAATCGAACCCGGGTCTGTACCGTGGCAGGGTACTATTCTACCACTAGACCACTGGTGCCTTGTGTTCTTCAGTAATAATGTTATATTAATTATGAGCAGTACAGATAATCATCACCACAAATTCGAGTGATCTAACGTGGAGCTTTTCATAATGTAACAGAGTCTATAACCTGGATTCGGAATGACAGTGAAAACAAAAACTCATCGAAGGTCAGTGAGAAGACTAATTAAAAGCTTTCATCTCCGCATTCACTCTCTCACAGTCAATCAAATTCATTGTTTGATTGTTCAAACGTTAAAAACAATTGCTAATCAATTGTATAGATGTATGAGTTGTGAAATTAAATTTAAAATTATTTTCTCTTTACTCTCTAACAACTATTTAAAATTGATAATCAATTTTATGGATGGAGATGCTCTCCGCAACAAGAAAAAGTCCGTAGTCTGTACAACGCCTCTTATCTTTTCCATTTGTAAGTTTATGCTTGTATATATGTTAAAGGTGACTCCTGTTTATGTGTTTGTGTTTTTCTTAACTTCTTTTATAATAGGTCCTCAAATTACAAAGTTTTTCATCACTAGGCAATATTTTATAAAAAAATATACAGACGTGGACAATCAAAGTAAACTATTTCTTCTTTTTTTTTAGAACAAAAGTAGACTATTTCTAAATGCTCAGGTGACATCCATCTTTTTTCACAGAGAGGAAAGGGTCCATAGGACCTAACTCCTCAACTGCCGTGATTTTTATTAATAGGAAAATGGAAAAACAAAAATATTAAAAACGAGAATAGTTCTGTATAAATTTTAAAAACAGGAAGGCGTACGCAGTTCATGGCGTCTCTGAGGGACGCCATCCCAAACTCCAGCCTGAGGAAAAAAAAAACCCACGGGATGCCATGCAAACCACCATTCCGTCGGAAAAAAAAAAACAAAAATCAAAATGCGGGACGCCATGCAGACCTCCATTCCGATGGAAAAAAAAAAGAAGCCTTGGGACGACAGTCCCTACATTAGCCCAACAAAAAATAATAATAAAAGAATGGGATGCCATGCCCTGCTTAACCCCAAAAATAAAAAATAAATAAAAGAAAGGTTACTCTTTCTCTCTTTCCCGTCCCTAATTCTCACTCACCCAATGCTGCCTAAAACAACGACAACAACAGAATGGGCTTATGGCGTCCCATGGCATTTTGAATTTTTTTCTTTTCTGATGGAATGGGCTTTAGCATGGCGTCCCATGCCATTTTGATTTTTTTTTTCCATCGGAATGAAGTTTGCAATGGCGTCCCACGGCAGATTTTTTTTTTCCCGATGGAATGGTGGTTTACATGGCGTCCCTGGATTTTCAATTTTTTTTTTTTTTCAACGGGCATGAGTTTGAAATGGCGTCCCTTAGGGACGCCATGGGCCATGTACCCCTTTCTGTTTTTAAAATTTCTACCGCCTCATTCTTGTTTTTAATATTTTATTTTTCCATTTTCCTATTAATAAAAATCACGGCCTCAACTGTCTATGAAAAATGGATTAATTTAATTAACAAATTTACACTCATCAAATTTGTTCATGTGAATCATGCTATAATGGCTTGTGAAATTTCAATCTAAAAAAGTAAAAAACTAATAGTAACACGAGACATGCAAAAGCAACAAATCTTCGATGCCTTCTGTTTTGACAGGAACATAGTTTTGTCCTCTGTCTGATTTACCTTGTCAGCTAGAAATTACAGGCTGAAATGTCTAAAATCTAAATCCATAGTAATTATTTGCTCTCTAAAATGTCAAAACTGAATCCATTATAAGTTTCCTACTTGCAAAATTTCTACCAACCCAATAGCAGAAGCTTCAACAAGGCCATACGAACATAAAGACCATTCTTTGCCTGTCTGAAATATGCCGCTCTTGGATCATTATCCACTTCCACAGTTATCTATAAGTATAGGAACAGTGTCAATTTCAAAAAGTAAAGAAGTGCAAATAGGTCATTATTAATTTGGTTTAAGTTTAAATCTTCTATATAATTTTGCTTTAATATTTTACTGTGTGAGGTCTATCACCATTTGAACTACACCTACGGTTCAAATAAAGGTTAATCATAATAAAATAAAAATAAAAAAATACCAAGTACCTTTACCAATACGTATACTCATGCCACTATGTAACATGCCAAAAAATATTCCTTGGAAACACATTGATCGTCTAATATAGGAAAATACTAATATTAACAAATGAATTACCTCATCTAGCCGAGGAAGTGGATGCATTACTACTGCATGCTTTTGCATAACATTTAGCACCTTTGTATCAACTATATATTTCCCTCGAGCCGCTTCATATAAGTCTATTCTCTCTGCAAATCTCTCCTTTTGGATCCGAGTCTGATAAACTACGTCACACATAGAGGCCACCTCCAATAAATCAGCGCTCTCTTCCCATTCAACCCCACTCCTTGTTAAATAGTCCTTTATATCATCCTAAAAAAATTAAAAAAAATTAAAAGCACGTTAATTGTAGTAACTATTTCTGTCCTTGATGGTACATCGAAGGTTGCAAACATACTAGAAGAATTTCAATGAACCCTAAATTCTGATTCCTTTCTACCGAATATTAAGAACAGGCATGAGGCATACATGTAAATTTGATATTTAGGAAATGCAAAATGGAAACACAAAGATGTGGTATTGAACAATTGTACCTTCATTTTGACCACATTGGGAGAGACAAAATAGATCTTAATATCCTGGTACATGGCAATTAAGTAAGCAAGGGATCGAACGGTTCGTCCGTTGGCAAGGTCCCCTACTAATCCCAGTTTAATCCCATCTAATCTTCCTAGTTCTCTTTTTATTGTGTACACATCCAATAAAGCCTGAAACAAAATAACAAAAGATTAAAAAATAGGTGATTTTAAGACAGAATTGCAATGCATAGACTGAAAGTTCACAAAAGTCTCCCCATTATTAAGAAATTGCAGAATAGACACCCCCCAGCCCAAAACCATTATTTGTAATTATTAGCTAAATTAGGAGCATGTACCCAAATTAACGTGAAGAATTTGCCACAAACAGATACCATGCTAGCTTTTTGAGCTTTAAAAAGAATTGTCTTAAAACAAGTTTTAAGTCGATTTATTTGGGACCTTTTTGTAATTTTCTCATAATGTAAGCAATAATTTTCAATTTCACATGACCAAATTAATTCACAGTTATTATGTGTACAACTGGTTTCGAAAAGAAACCCTAGTTAGTGTTATGATTATTCTAAATCCTCCAGTAATTTAAGGATTTATCTTCCAGTCTCACATGACCAAGTAGTGAGGACTTTAATTACTATCGCAAGACTACCTCATTATCTTTTGATTGGTAAAGATGGCATGGGTGGATTTTGCCAATTTATTAAAAAGTACCAGGATAATTCATATCAGTAGCATGTACTATACAACAAAAAAGACACCGGAGGAATCTCATACAAGCCTAACCTCTTTTAAGCGAAGAGAAGAATCAATTACAAAACTCAAACGAAATATACAATGCAAAATGTAATTTGATTATTTACCTGTGTGGGATGTTGACCGGGTCCATCTCCAGCGTTAATTACAGGTATTTTTGCAGTAGCTGCAGCTCTCTTAGCAGCACCACCCTCAAAATGTCTCAGAACAATTATATCAGAGTATCCTTCTACTGTCCTTATTGTATCTACAAAATGGCCATACATAAGTACCTGAAACAAATTAATGTGATGTGCTGTATTCAGTGTTTTTAAATGCGGCCGCATCTAGAATTCCATGCAGTCCCTCTTATGCGGTTCTGAATATGCGATCTGCATATGCGGATATGCAGATATGTGAACTGTATAGGTGGACATGCGGGCTGCATACGCGATCCAAGCGGTTCCTCCCAAATCCGAAAATGTCTAGGCTAGAACACCATTATATTATAAATTAGTTTTATTTTATGTATATTATTTTAACAAATCATAGTAAAACCGCATATGTACTTCCGAATTAAAATCCACGTAAGCGGATGTGGTGGCCTTCTGCATGCATGAACAAAACCATATTTAAAAACACTGGTTGTATTGGACGCTTGAGACATTTTAAAGAAAAGACAGTTTCATCTTGAACCAATAAATTGCCAAGATACCATATATGCCATAAAAATGTTGAGTACCAAACATGCCACCCCACAATGAATAGGCAAAATTTCTAGGGGGATTCTAGATTAATTGTAAATACCTAATTAGCTATTATACAAAAGTACTTATGCACTGACTTCATTTTATCCATAATGCACATTTTCACAACACAAGTGATCCTTTGTATTGTGAAAACTTAAGTTAACACCTGTTGTGAAATTGTCTTAAATTAGATAGTTCAATGCATATTTCCCGAAGTTGTTCAAAATATTCATATCCCTGCCCCTATTAAGTTACTACACATAAATAACCAAAAATGAGAAAGATGTTTGGAATGGTTTGAAGAGCAATATTAAATAAAAGTTAGTACAGGTACTTTAGTCACTACACATAAATGCCTGTTCCTATTAAGTCTCTCATGAGGTTGCATTTTTCTCATTTCGCAGAGTACACACAGCAATTGAAGTTTATATTGGCAAAGATAGCATCTGGCATACAAGTTCATCCTACTACCTGCTTTGTAATTTTGGGAAGGCTAAAATGAAAAACAAAGACAACCTGGGGACTGAAAAAGAAAATCAACCAGCCCATTTTTATTCTGGGGCCTTAAAAAAGAAAGGCAAATTATTCTTCTGGTTCTCCCTTCGTGGCAGCCCCATTTTAAACAGCGATAATTTTTTTTTCTTATTTTACAACACTCCAAATATAATTCACATTTGCAAACACTAAATTGAAGTTTCCTACAAATATTTCTAGTTTTCAACTACTCAAAATACAAGGAGCTAACAAAATGTACCTACCTTCTAGGGTTTCACCCTTGGCAGCTGAAGAGAACTCTCTTGCATTTTCAGTTGTAAGTACCTCTCCACCGAGCCTTTTCATGGCAGACTCGAATGAAAGCCTTGTTCTTGTGGAAGGCTCATAGAATAGAGTGGCCATTAAGTACCCTTTAAGCATGTTGCTCCCAGGAGAGCTCACATTTCTTTCAATTTCCTCCATATCCTGCGCCACTTCGAAAATTCCATTCAAGAGGTCTCGATTGAACTGTTGAGATTCAATTACATCTTCAAGCTGGAAGCTGGTCTTGATGGGGTGGGCATGGCATTTAAGAGCAGAAAAGGGGACAAAGAAAAATGGTTTGTTGAGTTGGATCTGTTTGTAGGGTTTAACAAAAGAGGCTGGAGAAGCGAATGAGCGAAGCGCCATTGAAATATGTATGCAGAGAGGGTTTGGTAATTGAGGGGTTTTAGTGGAGTGAATTAGATATCTTGTGTACCTATTGTAGTAATGGAAGCTGAAACATCACTTAAATCTTTTTCTATAAAATTTTCCTATAAATTTATAATGTGTTTTTTTCATGACTTTTGTGCTCTATAGGAGTTAATTATTTGGAGTTAGCTAATTTTTACTTTCTGTAATCATCAGCATATATACAAACACTCAGAAAGACAATGAAGATACAATCTAATATGCTAATAAAAAGAGCATAGAAAAGAACATATTTACTATCTATGAATGCATATCACTGGGATGATTAGTGCAAAATGTGGATTTGGTCAAGAAAGTTAGGATTAAGGAAAAATGTGTATCACTGAAATATGCTTTGAGCAGAAGGTTGTATTGCACCATGGGTTTGGTAGTGGACCAGCTGGTATCAGTTTCAGTTATGAGGATAAAGGTATTGTATGTTATGCTTCATGCATACTATTGCAGCCTTAAATAATCAATTTCAGATTTGATAAGTTCTCTATATCAATTGCATTATCAAGTACTGAGCTATAGCTCTAGAATTTTGGAGGGGGGGGGGGGGGCGGGCGGCATTTTCAATGCAAAAGTGTTCTCTAATCCATCTTCCAAACACAAATGGAATTACAGTAAGACTGGTACAGTTGTCAAGGGCACTCAATTTCTATCCTGCTTGGAATAGAACCACTGACGAGCAGACCCTGAGATGGCCGCTTAAAACCTTGATATTGCCTTATTGCGTACAACTTCCAAATGTAAAATAAAAAGAACCAGAAATATTAGAAAATCGAAGAGAAAAAGGAGAGAAGCATAAGAAACATATCGATTTCTAGGTTGCGAACCTGAAGCTGAGTCGTGCGGTGCTAGAGAGAGACGGCGGAGTTGTGCGCGCGGGAGAGAGAAGGGAGCAGGCGACGCGGCGAGAGAGAGTGAGAGGAGGTAAGAAGTCGGTGTGGGTTTAATCAGTTATCGGGTTTGAAATTCTGAGTAAATTAAATTCGTTTCAGATGGCTCCGATAATTTACGCGACCCTTTAAATCTGATTTTGATGAAATTTTACGACAGACAAATTTTAAAATTTTGCAATGAATTTTATCATTTAATATTAAGGTTCTAAATAGTGTTTATAGCGGCATAGCAGGAAAAAAAAAAAAGCTTTAGCAAATAGTGTAATTATAGTAAAAGTTGTCATAAATAGTATTTTTTTATTTCAAAAATTATATTTTATATTTCTACTAATAGTAAACATGTCTTATCAAGAAAAAAAAACACCAAATTGATTAGGAAGTTCTAGTATTTATATTGAACCAAGGTTCTAAATAGCAATTATAGCGGCATAGCAGGGAGACCAAAAAAAAAAGCTATTACGAATAGCGTAACTATAGCGAAAGCTATCACACATAGTGATTTCCCTTTTCAAACTTTATATTCTATATTTTTGCTAATTATCAACATAATCAATATTAGATAATTGATGTAACAACTCAATGACAACTAATCTAAGTCTATATTTTTTATCAATTATGCAAATAAGAATGAAAAAAATCTAAAAAGTAACATTATTTAATAGTTTATACTTCATGGTATTACATAATATAATAGACAGAGTAATTAATTTTATAAGGTAAATGAAATCAATATACATATTTAAACATTTCATAATTATAATAATAATCAAAATCAGCTTTCAATTGAAACGAACGATAATAATTTTACAAATGAATACTATAAAAGAAGTGATCAAAATGAAGAATTAGTATTTGAATATTTCTCGATATAGAATGATAAAATAAATCACAAATAAAAATAAAAGCATATAGTTTGATTTAGTATACTTATCGTAGAAGACCATGTAGCATTAGAAATAAGAATATAAGTACAGAATTCCATATAAATTGCAAAAAAAAAACCATGTAGCATAGCAGTAGCTATAGTGGTAATAGCGGTCGTAGTTGAGTTAGCGCAATTTTATTTCATAACTTAGCGTTTATGGTCCAGAAAAGCTATAGCATAGCTATTTAGAACCCTATATTGAACTAATACAAAGTTCAAATTGTCATTCAAAATATCCCTAATTCAAAAACTATCGATATATATATTTTATATTCAAAATATACCACTACCATATATTAATACATGATACAAAATTTAATTGATATAGCAATATAGTCCGCACATGTTCCATTATATTGATATAGCTTAATAAAGTAAAAAAAAAAAAAAAGTCCATTTGGACATTAAAATCCATTAAAATTGCAAAATCATAAGTCATATAGCATAGCGGACCGTTATTGCCGCTACGCGCTACACGCTATAGCGGCCATAGCTCAATTAGCGCAATTTTACCCCGTAGCTTAGCTTTCTAGGTCCAAAACCGCTATAACTAGCTATTTAGAACACTGTTTAATATTTTTGTCTCTAAATCTTGGTTTATAATATATGTAAGTTGTAAGTAACTGCAGTTTAGTTTATATAACACTGTTAATTTTTATGATATATAGTTACATAAAAATTTAGATCTACAATAATAGTGTCTAATATAAAAAAATAGAAAAATATTTTATAATGCATCTGAACACTTTATAGCAGTATAATTTTAAGATTTATGAATCATGCATTAATTCTAATAAATTATACTAACGAAACTCATTTTTTGTTGAACTCGATTTTAGAAAGGTCCACAAATACTGAAAATACCCTTAAATTGGACATATTAATTCAAGAGCGATATGGCATGTTTGACACGCAACTGTTTTTGCAGAAAAAAAAAAAAAATTCACTCAAAGTATTCTCCTGTTATATATAGTATTTCGGCCATTCAACACTACAAGAAATGAAGCCTTTAGCGGCATTAAAAAATGCCACTAAAAGCATGAAAAAACGCCACTATTGACTTTTAGCGGCATTTACCCAAGTGCCGGAAATGCAGGTGTCGGGAAAGATATTTTCCGGCATTTGTGTAGGTTTTCCCAGCGTTTAGAAAGTGCCGCCCGAAGTTTTACATTTCCCGGCGTTTATAAAGTGCCGCCAAAGTTGTTTGGGTTTTTCCGGCGTTAATTGGGCTTTTTCCGGCGTTTATTGGACCTTTCCCGACGCTTAAAAAACGCCACCAAAGGCCCCTGTCGTATAAAAAAAATTTACTTTTCCCGGCGCTTCAGAAACGCCACCAAAAGTCATGAAAATATTAAAAAATATATATATACTACAACATGGTCAATAAGCTGACAAACATAGCAAGGATTGTATACAACATTTTTTTTTCTTTTAACAAAGCATCGATGCAAATTCCAAATGAATTATGAATCAAAATTAACATACATTGACATCTTCAAATCCAATCAAAATATGATTATACTGATATGAACAGTATCAATATCCAAGTTAAAAAAAATAAGTAAAACTGGGTCATACTCATTACAAATACAATTCAAGATCTGTCGGTTGCTTCAGCTACTCCTCCCCGTCACCTCTTGTTTCACATTGGTCAGGACGACTGAAATAAAAGAATACAAATCATTAGTATCAGGCCCAATGTAGAGAAGTAATTGAATAATTAAACTATCATTATATACAACCATTTGAGAGCACTCTACAGGAAAAAAAATGTTTACCATATGTAACACATGGTAACAGGAAAGATACTTATCGTATGTATATACTTGCATGAATATTTATTACTATCTAATTTAAAATTGACATAGCCTGCCCAAAATCATGCCTTAGAAGTATTAAAAAATGCACAAATAAATAAGATGTTAAAGGCTTATTTTTAATTTAAGAAATATATATGAAAAACAAGCCCAAAAGTGGACAACAAGAACTAGGCATAAAGAAACATAATCGTAGTGCTAAATGTAAAAAATATCTAACAAAATAAAAGCCTGAATATTTTTAAATATATGTGTAAAAGAAGAGATGTAAGAAATGAACCGTGGGGCAGATTTTCTCTGTGCCACCTAATCGAGGTGCAAGGCCAAAATCACATAGATGAAATTAACATAGAATTTGCAAACATTAAGATAACATGCCAATTGAAGAATGGAAAAGGCTTTAAGCATGACACTCATAAAATTACCTTCATACGCCCGTATTCATCCATCAAAATGTTTGATTGATGGCCTGAGATCATAGCAGGCGACTCCTTTCAAATGCAAGTTTGGTAACGATTAAATCCTAAGCGATTCCTAAGCGTTTGCTTAGCGATTAAATCTCAACTACGCTATATGCTGGTGTGTTTGGTAACGCCGGTAATTATATGTTTTGTTGTAGTGCAAATTAAATCCGAACCCAAACCTATTTCAATTCTCACCTGGAAGCCGGACACGTCCTTAGAATTTAATCAGAATGTGGCAAAATAAAATGAAATATGAATTTAGCGCAACGTTCCGTATCCGAATCATTTTGGCGGATTTGATTTCCGGTCAAGACTATACAGATACGAATTTCGTATTAGTATTATCTGCTCCAAATTCGCTCCGTTTACACTTCTAAACTAATCGTCCCTTCATATAATATAATCACGTGAGAGATGTCCGCATATATATTTTGGCGTTCATTATAAATTTACAATAGAACATTTATCCTACAAGAGGAGGGTTCAAATGCCTCCATTTTTTGTACCTCCATTTTTTAAAACTTTAATAACTCAAGATTTAAAACTTAAAAGTCAAAATAAAATCGTTAGATGTGATCTATGTTATTTTCTCTATGTGCTCATAAAAAATTGTCACATTTCAATCTTGTTTTTATGTGAATCAATAAGTTCAAAAATCAACGTCTAGAAATCATCCAAATTAGTGCATTTTTTACAAGTTCTTGATGACAATCAAAATAAAATTGAAATGCCATAATTTTTTACATGTGCATAGATAAAATGTTGTAGATCATATCCAATGGTTTTATTTTGATTTTTAAGTTTTAAATTTTGAATTATTAAAATTTTAAAAAATAGAGGCATGATGGATGCACAAAAAATAGAGACATTTTGAATTATCAAATTTTTATTTAACATAAAGTCAAAGCATTTGTTTCTCTCTCTTAAAGTATGTAGAAACAAAATCTACAATTAATAAATAAATAACTAATTCTCAAGAAGGTCAGTTTAAAAAGCTTGACCCTGCAAAATAGATGAAGGTAATTAATTAATGAGGAGGGTTCAAATGCCTTCATTTTTTGTGTCTCCATTATGCCTCCATTTTTAAAAACTTAAATAAGTCAAAATTTAAAACTTAAACGTTAAAATAAAACAGTTAGATGTAATATATTTTATTTTCTCTATGTGCCCATAAAAATTTATCATATTTTGATTTTGTTATTATATGAATCAATAAGTTGAAAAATCAACGTCTAGAAATTATCTACATTTGTATACATTTTTACAAGTTTAAGATGACAATCAAAATAAAGTTGAAATGCCATAATTTTTAATATGTGCATAGATAAAATGATATAGTTCATATCCAACGGTTTTATTTTGAATTTTAAGATTTAAATTTTGAGTTTTCAAAGTTTTTAAAAATGAAAGCACAAAAAATAGAGACATTTGAACCCTTCTCTTAATTAATTACCAAAGGGCACTATGGAAGCTAAGGTCACCTATGAAGGTAATTGTTTTTATCTGGGTGGTACTGCAAAATATATAGAATCAAGACATATGAGGGGTGGTCAGGTTTCTTTTTTCATCAATCTTATCAAAAAATAGGATTGCCATCTTGCAATAATTTAACCTTGCCTGCATTTTGCCAAAAGTTTCCTTATGCCAAACTGTCAGTGTTCTACGAAGGATTTCAGTTTTTGTTTGGAATTGGGATAAATATTGTTGGGGGTTAGAGAGTGGTGCATTCCATAATAATTCTACCATCTGTCTGGGCATTTCATACTAGAATCAAAATGTTTCCAGTTTGAAATTTTTTGGTTGGGGGCATTGTTTTTGCATGTCAAGATTAAAGGGATGTGATCCGAAACGATCATTTCAAGGGCTTGTAGTGTTATAATGGGAAAAGTAAGGTTTCACATGGTGTACCCAATGGTTGATTGGAGATGGCAGAAAGATTTCATATTGGTTTGACATGTGAAATGAATATCCAAGAGCAACACTGAATTTGGTTCATGAACCAAATATCTCTCTCCAAGAGGCATGGCCACGATTGGATGCTATTAATCCGAATGAATCAAGACTGTCACTCATCCAATTTTCAGATGGTGAAGATCGCATCTCATGGAAATGGGACAGTAAAGGTGTATGAGATACTGTGTATGGGAGGAAAAACCAAATGCGCTTTCAATTATGTTTGGTCAGCGAAAATTACACCTTCAGCAAAAATCTTTGCATATCTGGCACTACGGGACAGGATCATGACAAGAGAAAGGCTGAGGAACAGAGGAATGCAAACACCCATGATGTGCATATGTTGCTCTAACTGCTCAGTTGAATCACTAGTCCACCTAATTTTCCTTTGCTCATTTGCAGTTGAGGTATGGTTCCATGTCGCAACATCTCTAAAAAGACATATCATGAAGGTAGCAGGCATAGTAACATTAATTTGGCAGAATTCATGGGAGATGGTGAAATCTCAGGGAGGCATGAGTAAAAAGGATTGGGTATCCAGATTCGTATGTACCATATGGAACATAAAGGAAAAACAGGAATTGCATTATTTTTCGAAATCAGGGATTACATGCACCACTGCTAGGTTCTAGGATAATTGATGAGATGAGGTTATGGATAGTTCATTGCTAAGACACAACACAAAGCATCCAGACAAGCACTCGAATAAAAGGCGTAGTGAAATGATCATACCGACATACAAGGAAATGCTCTGGAACCTCTTTAGCCTCTAGTTTACCAGCATCTGTTAACTACGTATCCATGCTGCTTTGTTTTAATTTTCTGTATGCAGTTTTGCTTCACTTAATTTAATTTATTGTACAACAAATCTTTTTTTGGTGCTATATAATTGATCAGGTGGCAGCTTCTGCCACTTTTCTCAAAAAAAAAAAAAGACATATGAGGGGTGGCAACGAATCAAACCGAATAGAACTTATTCTAATTTGAGTTTGAGTTTGAATAAAATTTGAACCGAACTAGATTTGATTTGTTTCAAATCGAATTAATTGTAAACTACACATTTTTTGAATTGAAGTCAATTGAATTATGAACTACAATTTTTTTTGTTAGCCTAGTTATATTAGAATGTATAGACAACCGCTTAACCATATGCGTTGCTGGGACAACATGCAACTTGTAGCAAAATGTATAGACAACCGCAAGAGATTACGAGAAGGTGCCTCCGTGAAGCGATTTTCATGGAATTTATATATTTCTTGTTTACATTATAATTTATGACTTGTGATGTGTAATTAAGACTCAGTGTGTGGGGATGTAAATAATTTTCTCTTTTTTAATAAATTCGTTGGATGGGCTTTGCTTGACAACCTTCAAAAGACAAAAGAGAAAAAGAAAAAAAGAAAAAAAGAAAAAAGCTTGGCCCAGTACAACTAAAATTGAGCTTAGCATTTAATACCAGTCCATTATAAATTAAGAAAGGCAGCAATTAGAATTCTAAGCAAAATTATTATCAAGAAAATAAAATCAATAAATTACCACACAGTCTAATAGCATTTATTAAGCAAATTTAAAATGACAAAAATGTCCCATTACACCTCTTGCGCATTGTAACTAAATTTGTTTGAATATTATTTCAGCCGTAACTGAGAGTCTTTTAAGCTTGCGTGATCTTGAAGTTTTGCAGTCTTTATTCTTGTCCCATATTGTCAGCCTTTCAAGCACAGATGCATTGTTTAGTATGAATTTTGCAAATATATCTGACCAATCTAAACTCGGATGATCAAGTTTAAGTTGAACGTCTCGAAGGCAAGAAAACAATTCATGTTGCCTGCTTTCAAGTACCTCATAATCGCCAAAAGCACATGAAGATAAAAGTGACTGGGACTGCAAATTTTTAGAAGTCAAATAAAAGTGGATATTTATTTGGTTACAATTAAAGTACATTATGCTTACAAAATTGAAAAGATAAAAATGTTTAATTTGATATATACTAACCCATATTGTGAGTTTTTGTAGTTTTGGAGAATTCCGAAGCAAGAAAAGCGTAAATTTCAACTTCGCATCAAATAGTGAGTAAATATATGCACATATCAGTTAAGTTCCTAAATAACAGAAGAGTCTTCGTCGGCAAAGATTCAACCAAATAATCCTACATATAAAAGGACAAAGAAAGATAAATCCTTCATAAAATTCTTAGTAAAATAAGATGGTTTAAAATGCAAGCTAGCTAATTAATTGTTGCCTTCTTACCGGACGTTGACAGTATATAGAGAGGTAGTGAATGTGAGATATGGAACTGAGAGCTTGGACAAGATTGCGTCCAATTACCACTTTTTGAGGTAGCGAGGAGCGACGGTCGTCAAATCGTGGATAACAATCGAAGCTGCCACCAACTTAGGAGTTTATAGATACAAATCTCCCAAATGACCTGTAATCTCCATTCTTTGAAGGTTCAAGGCATTAATTTTAAGAACACAATAAGAAAATCCATGTAACCTGAGTTCCTTCAAGAGAGGGCAACTCGAGATTAGCTTTGTCATGTCAGTCTTGTTGATTTTACATTCACCGATTAAATGGAGTGTTTGTAGTAACTTAAGGCCGTTAAAATCTTCAGGTAGCTTGATCGCACAAAGACCGTTGACATTACATGGGTGCATTGACCATCTTCTCTTACAATCCAATTTTAAAATGAGTTTCCTTATTTGCATTTGTGATAATTTAAGCATCCATCGTTCAAAATCCTGTTCGTCAGGTTTTACACCGGTAATCCTTAAAGTATGGACATCGCCATTATGAAGATTAAGAACTTGATCAATAAATCTAATGCTCTTTAAATCCTCTTCATGGATCGGTACTATCATTGCATGAGAATTTGAGCTTCTATTTTCAATATCTATATATAAATTATGTATTTTACACCACGTGTGCTCCCATTCTTTTGATAAGATGCATGTTCTTACTGCCTCTTTTGTTGGCAAATATTCAATGATTTTCTCCTTCATGCATTCTGGAAGGTTGTTGAATACATCAAAACTAGAATCACATTCTTTTTTAGGCTGAGAATCATCCATCGCTGACGCGCGAGTTGCAGTTCTTATAAATTATTGATTCTGCCAACATATTTGAGTCACATAAAATGCAAAATTAATACAAATTAAAATACTTTACAGAAAAAAAAATTAGAAAAACAAGATTAGGCTTCTACTCCATGCATAATATGTCCCAAATAGTTTTTGTTTCTTTCGATGGGGAGAACGACAGGACTCAGTATTAGACTCGATCTGTCACAAATTCACAATATATCACATGAGATTATATAGTTATTAAAAGCGATATCGTAGAAGAGAATGCAAATTTCTAAAGAAGGTACATAACAATGGGTTAGGATTATGTATGTTTGTTGGGAATGAAATAGATATAGTGAAAATTAAAACATACCTTGAGATAACACTAAACGAAGTTTGTAGACGGTTGAGGGCTAAAAGCTAGGAAAGTATATATAATTTAATTTATAGGCTAGAGCAAAGGAGAACGAATGAAGGATGGAGAAGGAGCGTAGTTTAATTGTAGACGAGATTATTTTATTAGGAACCAACGTCCAACAATAGAAAATGAAAAAATAAAAATAGAAAGACAACCATACATAGAAAATTTTTGTCAGGTCACCAGCTGATTAATTTAGCCACGTCTAATTTAAGAACTCAATCGACAAAATATATATATGATTCGTATTCAAACTATAGATCTATTATAGATATATATATAGTAGTGTATTTCGTATTTTTTTACGGAGGTGTATGTGCAAGTTTCACAACAAATAATCTAAAAATAAATAAATATCAAAATTAACGAAAACTCTTGAAAAATATACTGCCTTGTTTAATTTTGATCATTTATTTCTGATGTGAAATTTAAATGTATTGAAATATCCAATCAATCAGATTTATGTATTTTAATCTAAGTATAAAAACAACGGTTCTTTTTATGGCATAAAAAAAATGTTAGATATATTCCAAGTATATCCGACAATTTAGCAGTTTCCAAAAGTAAATTTCATCTCCTAAAACTGTAACACAAACACAAGAACTGAAATATAACATGAATTTCAATGCCTCATTTTCCGACAAATGGCACAACTATATTTCTCAAAAATATAAGATACCAAAGCTCAACTGACAAATTAAACATGTACACGACAGCAAATGCAACTCTGTAAACCTTGCCCATGGTGCTCTTTAATTAGGTACACGCACCTAACATTCTGCCAAGACATCTGTTCATTTAGCTTAGCAAAAGAACAAGTACAACAGTCCGATTACTACATGCATGTCAAGTTCTCAACACATATATAGCAAATTTATGCACTCAGCGAGCATATATATAAAGTACTTGTTGGAACTTTATATTGAGAACTCAAAATTTACATAAAATCTTCATTTGTAACATTGGTTAATTTAATTAAGGTCTAAACTGAAAATTTTCTAATTAATTAAACATTTAATGAATTGGTAATCGATCGGTTGTTAATGAACTATAAACAACTCAGTTTTGATACCGTTGCACTTTTTGATAATGCATCCTTTCACTTCTTTGAGCCGGTGGTTATATATACATACCCGAATTTTTTATTAATATCCACATTTAATATAAAATTTCAAAAAATAACCGCATGGGCGGTAAAATTCGAAATGTACCCATTCCGGAAAAAAATTTTCCGGAACCAAGCTCTACATCCGGAAAAATTTTATCCGGAAACACGCCCTTTCCGTAAAAAATTTTTCCGGAAACACGCTAAAACCGGATAAATTTTTTCCGGAAACGTCCCACATCCGGAAAAAAATTTTCCGGACTCGGAGATGCGGTATAAACTCGGCCCACTGGAAGAAGGAAATCAAATCAGAGGCAGCCGTCCCTTTCAGTTAAAAGGTAATTTTTTTTTATTTATTTAAATATTGAAATCTAGATAGTTTAGAATAATATTTCAAAAAATTAGAAATTTAGAAATTGAGTAGAATAATGTCCAAAAGAATTAGAAATTTAGAAAATTGTGTAGAATAATGTCCAAAAAATTAGAAATTTAGAAATTGTGTAAAATAATGTCCCAAAAAATTAGAAATTTAGAAAATCTTGTAGAATAATATAGGAAATACCGAATAGTCTACAATAATTTAGAGAATACCTAAATGGTTTAGAATAATTTAGAAAATACCGAAATAGTCTAGAATTGTTTAGAAAATACCGAAATAGTCTAGAATTGTTTAGAATTACCCAAATGGTGTAAAACAATTTAAAGAATACCAAAATAGTGTAGAATAATTTAGAAAATACCAAATTTGTTTAGAATAATTTAGAAAATACCGAAATAGTCTAGAATTGTTTAGAAATTACAAAAATGGTGTAGAACAATTTAAAAAATACCAAAATAGTCTTGAATAATTTAGAAAATACTAAAATTGTTTAGA
>JARJHM010001230.1:0-49118 GCA_033356055.1 Carex pumila | reverse complement strand
AACAGAATTCAATGGATAGACGGAAACTAAACATTAATTGATGCAAAGTTAAGCTAAATTGAGTCTCGAGGCATACACAATTGACAGTCACTTGAAGCAAGAATTAAATTCATTGCAACAAATGAAAAAAATATTGGGGCCTGATTTGCATTAGGTAAGTAAGAGAATTGGGGAATCCCCAGTATTTAAACTAATGCGCATAACAAGAAGTGAAAGAAAACAGTAACAAGATTAATAATTTAGCTAACCTCCATAACAGTATGACAAAGAGCAAGAAAGAGAGTTGACTCATTGCCACGTAACATGTGATTGTCATTGTATGTGACAAGAGAATTTGACACTGCTTGTAAGCCCCGCACAACCTCTTGAGCAAAAATTTGTTTCAAGCTTAATGGTGCACATGGTTTAAGTTCATTCATTGCAGCTGATACACCTTCAAGAAAAACAAGAGAAGATGTAAACACAAGTTAGCCATGCATGTAGTTGGGACACGTCCACTATGTGTTAACTGATTCCATATGAATTGGTATTGTGACATCCATCAGTTATACCAGAGGAGCTTGGTGATAATTTCTGATTCTTATATTGGTGACAATTTTTTTCCTTTTATCACTTTCAGATACCATTTACGAATACGGGTAAAGGTGTATGCTCCATCAGAACAAAAGGCGGGGTCACATCATCGCGGGTATCATCCATGGCACCATTGTTTGCAAACCCTACTAACGGCATCGGGACCCACCTGTGTGAATCCAACACAACCTAATCAACAAATGGCAACAAATAAACAAAGCATGAGTAAATATAAAATAATAAGAAAAATTAACATTACAAAAAAAGATGGGTCTTCATGCAAATGTACCTGAAAATTTTTAATTGCTGTACTCATATTCTTTGATAACATATTGAAAGCTGCACTGAAGATTTAAAAAATAGATGTTATTAAGAGTCCACTACAATTGTAAGAGATAAAGCTCTTGTGGAGATGGATGAAATACCTCTCAAAAATAGGAGGAAGCAATGCCCTAAAATCCAAACCGACCATCCCAAGACCAATTGCACAATACTGCAACAACATCAATAATAGTAATAAAAATCAATAAATTAATTAGTAAAATCAGAAATCGGAAATTATTCATAAGTGAAATCAGAAATCATACAACAGAAAGTAATATTTGAGATTAAAAAATAAAAAAAATATTTTGATGAAATTTAATTAAAAGGAGCAATAGATTCAGAGAGTATACTCACCATGCAATTATCTAAAGTGTTAGACATCGAAACACCATCACTTATCTTGGGTAACATTTCTTCTAGCGTAGACAAATGATTTTTAACTTGGTGCATGGCCCAGCTAAAGAGAAGGCCTCCATCGTAATTCTCATCACTCCCCGATTTATCATTGCTAAAAATGGCACGGTATTGAGTAACCACATCAAAGAGATTCCTACGATAGCAGTTCACCATCTCCTTTAGAAAATCATACACATTTCTTTGATCAAGCTCTTCTAGGCTGCTAGAGAGCCAAGCTTCCCAGCACCTAAGAAACTGATGAAAGAAAGAAGAATAATCAAAAGTTTGTTTTGTTAATAGAGAAATAAGACAACAAGACTTTCTGTATTGGGTCAAGATCCAGTACAGATGCTCCATTATATGATTTTATAATGCGGTTTACTCCAATTTCACTTGGTTAATCATTCACTTAAACTTGCTATCTTTTGACTATTTTCAATCCGTGAAACATTTCAGCATCTATTTATTGTCCTGAACAGCTCACATTAGTTTCTAAAAAAAAGGACAACATAAGGGGCTGCATACCTGCAGGCGCAATTCTGATTCAGCAAACACTACAATTCGCCTCAAATGGGCCACGATTCGGATGCACTCCGATAGTTGTATAACATTATAACATACAAATACCATATTTGACGGGTAATTTGATAAGTACTAAATAAATATGACAGTGATAAGCAATGTATAAATCTAAGATTGAGTTATTAAATACCGGTAAGGTACTGTAATGGTGTTACAGGTCAGTTATAGACAAGAGATCACTATTTTAATCGTTTGATTTCTGTTTCTTTTTTATGATTATTGTTTGAATTTAGGCTTCAATGAGTTTCTAAGACAAATGTTCTCCTGCGTGAAACAAATTCGATTCTGGTGCTACCATGTCACACAAGAAATTTAATGTGACTACTGTACTAAAACTAAAGTACAATATGACTTGCCTGAATATTGGATCTGAGTTTCTGTAAAAGCTGAGAAACCATAGACTGTGTTGACTTCTTTACATCTATTGCTAATGCCTGAATGATTGGAAACTTGTTCCCAGCATTATCAAATATGAAAAGCAATATGTGAAATTTGATTGTAATATAATATATAAATAGTATGTAAACTTACTCAGAGTGCAATTTTGTAAGCTTGTTGACAAAAGCTTCCAAATCAAGTGCCTCGTCATAGTTGCCATTACGTATACATCTGAAATTAGAAGCAAGTTCTATCATACAATTCTTAAATAGAAAAAAGTTAAAGAGGTTTCTGTTCCGAAATATAATCTAGAGTATTTGTAAGTAACCTCCTACATTTTTTTGGTTAATTTTCTCTATCATGGTTGCTCAACAAAGTTGATTCACGATAATGCCATGTATAAGGATCAAATTACCATGTTTTGAACCAATACCTTTGGAATTGGATCTCTTATTGTTATTCATTATTTGAGCATCAACATCTAAGTTTACTTCGCTTGATTGTACTTCAATTTTAGCTCAAGAGAAAAGGCCCCATCACAACGGTGGCACAAAGTTGCATTTAATAATGAGAAAATAGTTAACACGTACGTGTCCACGAATTGTGGAATCTCAAGAAGGTCAAGTATTGTGCTGTGATTAGCCAATAATATTTGGTTCAGCCTCCTTTCTTCTACAATCTGTTGAGCGGACTCGATAAACTCCGTGCAACCAGATGTCAGATTTGGGATCTCTAAAATCTGCACAGGTTAAAGAAAGATGCATTTATGCGTGTACATATATCACACAGAGCTACAATCAATTGAGCTAGTCACTTGGATGCCAAGAACCCAACAATTCACCAAAAAAATGAAACAATAATGGTATGAAGCCTAGAAGGTCGAACAGGAATGGTTCATTAGCACTTAAAATTAAATCAGACTGGTACACAGCTGGAACATACAAGCTCAACTGTACACTCACTGCTAAATAGGGGTATTTTTGTCAAGTTAACCTATACAATGTTTTATCTGTACTATCCCTCAAAATAGTATGAATGTACTAAAGCAAAAAAAAGAGCATACATGCCTTTGTAACATAGACATCAAATCCAAGCTTTGCAATTATAGTAGCATCTATAATTTTAGCTTCCATACCTCCAGTACTGTCATGAACAACAATCGTTATCTTAACTGCTCAAGCAGAGAAGAATACTTTTTATTGCCAAAAGGCTATTCAATAGTTGAATCACTAAAAGATGGATATATTAAAAAAAAGTAAAAAAATACCTATTTCTTTAAGAAGCACTACATCTGGATCAGAAGGTGGTCGATCCCACTCACTTTGCTTCCTTCCATATATACATATTCTATATTCTTCCATCTAATAATCAAGTAAAAAAGAAAAAGAGGAAAAGAAGGTACAAAAGTTGAGAAATGTGAGTCACAATAGCGAGTTCTACCAGAAAAGTTATTACAAAGAATGGAATATGAAGAAGCATTTCAGTTAGTGTCACAGTATACTATCTTAATTTACCAGTGTTTTAATGATTGAATACTTTTCACTTTATGATAATCCACAAAGGCATAGCGCAAAATGATTTTCTTCTGTAATATAGAATGTGATTATTATCAATTAGCCAAAAAGAAAAGTGATACCTGATATTTGCTCCTAGAAAGATCTGAAAAAACATATTTTGTCAATTCAGCAAGAAAACAACCTACATGGAGCCAAATAGCAACATAATTAAGCAACTAAATTCCCCACTCATAAAAAATAATCTTAAAAAAAAAAGATTTTTCCTCTAGACAATATTTTCTGAGCAGTGTACCTTGAATAAGATTGTCATGTTTAAGGAAAATCTCTCTGAGCCAACTTTGACCACACAGATTGTATTTTAGGTTGAACTTGTCAAAACGGTGAAAGGTATTCTTATCAGCATGGACATCTAACAAGTCAACATTCAAGTCATATCTGAAAAGAAAAGAAAAGAAAAAACAAACAGTAAGTGATCACCATTAAAATATACTTTGTTGAACAATCCAATTAAAATTGACATTTGCAATCCTCACCCAGTCAAGTCCAAGCTCTCAAAGACCTCCTTCAAGGTCATATAGGTCCCATTTCTAAAAATCACAACCTAAAATAATGCAAATTTTTAGCAACACTTTCAGTTGAAACTGACAGAAAAGAACCTAATTATAAGCTAAATCCTACCTCATCATGTTCTTTCCTGAGCTTGGATTTGATAAATCTTAACAGGTGCTTTTGGTTCATGCATGCCGAGTGGTGAACGTGCGTGTCAACCTTTCTGACATTGTAAAAATCACGATGTGGTGCACTTTTTTTGGGCAAGGAACTCCTTATCCGCATTAAGCATCAGATGAAACTTAAATTTCTGCATACAAATCATAACCACAAGTAAATAACCAAGTAATAATGAGATGGCTTTAATTTTTGTATGATTCACCTAGACTGCCAGTCCACCAGGTTGACCATAGTTTGCTCGAGACTTGACACAGGTTGGATCAAATCAGATTTGGGTCAGTAGAGAAGATCATAACCCAACCCCTTTAGAACTTAGCTTGGCATTATTGTTAACATAAAAGGCACAAAATATACTCAATATATGGACCAGTCAGTTCAATCCAACCCAGTTTAAACTGACCCAACAAGTTAACAGGTAAGGTCCAAGCTATTGTTTCACCAGCTAGATGCCAGGTTGGGTATTAACCAAATGCATATCATAAAATCTAATCACCCATTTCCAACCCTAAATGACTATAAATTACATGTTCTAGAAGATTCAAACGGTTGTGACACACAGTCCTGATATTTCCTGCTGCAATTACTCCAAGGATGTAATGTAAATCAGTGAAAAAGGTGGTAGCATCAGCCACAGGATAAATTCTCTCCTTGCAATCTTCATCCATGCACACGTGCACAACACCGTCCACCATTTGAAAATAGTGCTACATTAGGAAAAAAAAATTTAATACATATACATGAGTCAAGTACGCAAGTACATTAAATACCTTCTTTTTTCGTATCTAAACATTATTAAACTACTAACCTCAGTTTTCTCTTCAGGGGTATAGCTGAAAGGATTAGGGTTAGGTTTTGGTGTGATAGGGTCAGTAGTGACTTCCTTCTCCCATGGTGCAACTTCCTCTCTAAAAACTTAACTATCTCTTAACTCAAGACACTTTTGGAGGGTCTTGTACACATCAATTTCATAAACGGTTGCTTTTTCTACAGCAAAAAAATTAGAGGCAATCATATAAGTGAGGCACAGTAGCTTAGGGTTTTAGCTCAAGAGATTAAAGATCTGCCAATTGATACTCCTATAGTCACAGGAACAACTTAATCACAAAGAGTAGTCTTTGCAATTCAATTGAAAACAACTTAGTACACTATTCCTACAGATCTACTCCATATTCTCTTTGACCTCTATATTTCTTCTCTTACAAGAAAAATAGAACCCCCGTACACAAAGGAGGTCGATCGTCCTCACCAGCATGCCACACCAAAGCGGCCAACCGCCACTGACACTTACCATCTCCGGCTCCTTAATTCTCTTTTGCATTAGTAAATTTGAAGAAATCTTACCAATGAAGAAATGTAGTACTAAACTTGTATGCTCTCTATTTTATCATCTCTCTCTACTCTTTGTTGTTGCTGTTCAATTTCCCCAACCCCGAATAGGGATTTGTCACTATCTTCTCTGTATTGCATGAAATTAAAATAGAAGAAATTTGAATTGAAAATCATTTTTTGGAAGAAATTTGTAAATTAATAATAGAAATGCATTAGTAAAGTTGAAGAAATCTTACCAAGGAAGAAATACAGTACTGAACTTGTTTCGTCTCTATTTTATCATATTTGTTTCTTCTATTTTTTGTTGTTGTTGAACTTCCCCAATCCCGATTAGGGTTCTTTCACTATCTTCTTTGCATTGTGTGTTCGACTCTGCATGAAAATATGCAAAAGTTGTTGATATCTGTTGACTCTATTTTCTAGGGGATGTGGAGATGCGATCCGTTGAATACCACTTGTCAGATTTTGTACCCGACACTAATTTATCACCAAACGAGCCAAACTATAGCAATTTGTTGAAGCATATATCTGTAGAAGCCACTGATAAATAGACAAAACATATAGTAAATGTTGGATATAACAACTCGGCAATATAATTAATTTGTTCGGACTGAGGAAGAGTGTAACTAAATTGTTTTTAATGTAACCTCTATACTATCATTACATCCCATTTTCACTGAAGTCCTTTTACATATTAGCCCATGTATTATCATTACATCCCGTTAATGAAGTATTGTATATATTAACCTATATACTGTTGTTACATCCCTAATAAGTCATTACATGGATATTTGTAATTACTAATTTGGAAGCAAAGGCAACCTCATGCAATCATATCTGATGTGTAAATAGTACAAAACAGAGAAGAACTTGCAACCAAATTTTGACAATCTAGAAAGTAAATAAAAAAAAAATAATGTGCTATGTTATATGAAAATGGCAGCTGTAGCCTGTAAGGCTAAGTGAGGAGAAAAAATTTAACAGAAAGCTTGAAAAAATAAGGATACTGAAATCAAAGTTTTTCTGCTGATGAGTTTTCTGTTGATGAGATATGTTATGTGCATGTAATGGGTAATAGCTTACCATTGATTTTGGTGGTTAATTTCATTTGTACCAGTGATTTTGGTGCTTAATTTCATTTGTACCAGTGGTTTTGGGTAATAGCTTACCACTGATTTTGGTGCTTAATTTCATTTATACCAGTGAGCAAGCAATGTCGCACAGTTGCAATGGAGAAATCTGCCCAGCCACAATGGAGATTACATCTCTAACTGTTCAAACGCTGCTGTGTAATTTCCTTCTTTCTGAACCTCCAATTGAGGGAAATGCAAGAGTTGAAAAATTTAGCACAAATTAGCAAATCTGAAAGATTTGGAAGGACTTGTGGAGGAGAATAGAAATTGCTGTTGGAATTAGGAAAAATCTTACCAGGCGAGTACAGCGGGGACCACCGAAGTTGGAGGCGCGGATCTGTTCTAAACCGAACAGCGGTTACTGTAGAAGGAGAAGGGAGGGTGAGAAGTGGAAGAGGGGACTAAACGAATTGGAGTCGCTGTCTCCAAGGTAGAGAAGTGGTGGGGAGAGGTGGAGGCCAAGAAACGATCGACAACGACGAACTGATCAGTGCGACTCCTCTCTCTTCTCTCTTGCTCTCTCGCTCCCTTGAGCTGTTAATCTCCTTTTTCTCTCCCTTTCTCTCTCAGCTAGAAATGCTAGAAATGGAATGATATGCAAAATGCAAACCGACTATATTAGTATATTAATATTTTCTTTCCATTTTGAGAAAAGGATCTCAAAAGATGACGATATCTAAAAAAGAATATTTGTAATAAATGATGTGGATTTGATTTAATTTGATAGCACCAGGCCTTGCGTGTAGAGCAAGCCACATACATCAGCTCACTTTTATTTTACTAATCCTGCCACATTTATAAGTTTCGTTGAGATTTTTTTTTTTAGATTTTTTTTTAAAATTTCAGTAAAGATTTTCACAAATAATGTATTAAATCGGATAAAATTTTACTGTTAATGACATGCATTGAAAATGCTTATAGATCAAATTGATCTACTAAATTATTGATTTTACGCAAATAATGAAGTTGTAAATTTTTTATTATTAATAATTGTCATCAAATATACTTGCAAATATATTCTAATAGATAACGTCTACAAAGCAATTTTCAAACTATTATTAAAATCTCTAGCAAACACTTTCCAATATATGCTTGTCCATAAAGCAAACTTTTGATTTCAATTCATTATTAAAAAAACACAACAATTTAATAATGAAAGAAAATCATGTTTTGCTACCAAAAATAATCAATAACCATTCTGAAATTTTATGAAGTGGATTTAGTTACATAATTTTCATTTTCCATAAACTTCATAAGTCAATTTGTGCTCAATAACCATTACTTTTTATAAATTATAGCAATGAAATTTTCATTGGATCAGTGCCTTTATTTTCATTTTTAAAAATATGTAACTAAATATATTGCCTTTATTTTTCAATATAGACAAAAATTTTATATTATACCAAAGTCAATTTGTGCTCGCATAATTTTTTAACATAATTTAGTATTTGAGGCCTAAAAAAGTTACTTAAAATATTGCTTTATACCAAATTTAATAATGTAATGTGACTAAAAGGCAACATTTTATGTGGAAAATATAAATTCGAAAGGATTCTTTGTAAATTATTAAAGTTGAAAATTTTGAGTTGAACCTTTATTTTTATTTTTTTTTAAATCTACTTTTGTACTCAATCATTTTCTTTTAACTTATTTCTTTTTTGACTTAACATAATTAATATGTACCTAATTTCACAATTTTTATTGTTCTAATCATAATTTAGCCACATCACACCTAACATAATCAAAGGCGATCAAATAACAAACTAATAACTATTTTGAAACTTTATTAAATAGAAAAAACTAATAATTTAGCTATCACTTTGAAAAATGACTTATAGGCGTGTATGATATGTATATATAGTATATCATACTATGAGTGTTGTGTTGTCATATGACCAGAGGTTTTGTAATTAAAAAAAAAGTTAGGAGTTCCAAAATAGTTCGAGCAAAATTTGTTGTTTTATTTTGTTTTCAAAATTATTGTATGAAAACAAAAAACATGTTATTATTATTATATAATTTATTGGATCATAAATCTTCAATATTACATAGTGGCGTCAGCGGCCCATAACTCTGATTCCAGAGAGGAGCCTCCTAGGCAAGGAGAGGAGAGGAGAGCATAGAGAGGGAGATGTGAGGAGACGTGACTTTATTACCAAATAAACTCCCGTTCTAGAGCCTCATATTTTTATCTACACATGGCGTTTCAGTTGGTGTATCGTACCTTGAGAGTAGTGATCCTACAATCTAAATATAGAGTGATTGGAAAGGGCATACTCTTCAATAAGTTGTCTTCCTCAACCTAATTCTAATTATGGACATAAATATTTTTGTGGGGTTAATGCTCTCGATTTCAAAGGAAATAGAGGCTGCAATTTCGCTAGAATTTAAGAGATAAAATGCTATATTTCTTCAAAATCACCATAATCTGAT
Source organism: Carex pumila (assembly GCA_033356055.1). Taxonomy (NCBI): domain Eukaryota; kingdom Viridiplantae; phylum Streptophyta; class Magnoliopsida; order Poales; family Cyperaceae; genus Carex; species Carex pumila. The sequence goes on along the minus strand of JARJHM010001230.1, from coordinate 39,724 downwards.
CCCTCATTTAATAATGATATTTACACAACATTGAAAATAAATTTACTATTTTATACTAAAAATAATTTATGATGCATGTTGAACTGTCCAACAACATTAATTAGTTAATTGTTATATATATATTTATATGAAGAGGGCTCAAATGTGTAATAATTAATTACTATGACGATTAAATTACATTATTGTTGTTTGAATTTATTTTATTTATTCATCTGTTATGATAATTTAACATATATGTATAATTCTGGTCATCATGTCATAATTTTCCTACACTTGTGAATATTAATATTTCCTGTGCGAGATCGATCGAAGTGGTCATCATGTCAAATTTTGTGTCTTGAATCCCGCATTCTGAATTTTTGCACCAATTATATATATAATTAATGTGGCTGCCATTTATTAATTCTGGATCCATGATATGATATCTGTCTAATAAGGTTCACAACTTTCAAACTGATCATCATCGTGCATGACCCAAATTGGCAAATTCATTTCATCCGCTCTAAAGACACTAACTTGTGCAAGTTAATTAACTGCGGAAATTAAGAAGATCTAGTTACGATCGATCGATATTCATCAAGTAGCTGTAGCTAGCTAGAGTGCTTTTGCATGGCCCTTGTCCAATATATATATTGCTTTTTTCTTTTTCTTTTTTAATTAGAAGATCTAGCTACTTCTATTCATATATCTAATATCTCCCTTGTGACCTTGTCCAATATATTTATCTGCAAAAATATAAATGCCGTATTAATTAATTATAAATAAGTAAGTAATTTGTACACAATCAGTTTCAAATTTTCAATTTGTTGCACGTGCCCTTTGCAGTCGTCAGTCATTAGGTGAAAGTTAAGTTGCATGGTTGCAAATTAAAAGAACCATAAGCACTTAAAAAATGGTAAGTTTGTCACTAATAAAATTCTGGTCTTTCTAGATTTGTTTAGTTTTAATAAATTATTTAATGAACTTGCAACCTAACACGTACGTTTAATATATTAGAAACATAGTATCCACCGAATATTTCTTTCTAAACATATAAATTTGCTTTGGGGCGAATGAAATGTATATTTTGCGCAACTTGGCGCGGGATCAATTTTTTAGCGCGGAATCATATGAGTCAACTGAAAAATAAAAATAGTAACGGAAAATTATTACCATAAATTACTTATTATTCTCTATTTAAGAAACATGAGAATTACTGGACTAATATATCACAGTGGCAAATCGATCTTTAATTTCTACCACAATTTACAAACGTAAGTTATTTAGCTTTTTTTTATTTTAAAAAAGAGTGTTGTAATTTTCATGGGTTAAAACTGTTTTCCGTATACAAATAAAAATCACAATGGTAAACACAAATTACACATTCATAATTCAAAATTGTTTTACAAAATACATCAAATAATATTCAATATCCAATATTTCAACACACAAAAAACAATTACATTCACTGTATAACATTCACCTAATAAGGAATATAAAATAGTTGGGCCCTCATTTAATAATGTTAACAAATTTTATAAGTAGGATCAGAAAAAGTTCCCAATTTTTTGAACGTTAGAATTATCTACACATATTAAAAAAAAAATCCTATAGTTAGATATATATCCTTCAACCTTTTCACAAAATAAAATATACTAGCAAAATCATTGGTGCATTGAAATTTGAAAAGAGCACAAACCAATGGAATTAATAAACAGGCGACACGATTCTTATGCGGTATGCGAAAAGTTCCTGCATATCGCATATACATATTATTATTCGGATTTATGTATACAAAATTTAAAAATGAGAATTCAAATACAAATATATGTATGTATTTGAATTTATTTTCATATAAATTCATGCAACAAATATAATGCCACAAAACACAAGATGTGTGTGTATCGGTCACTGACTTTAGTACTTCACAATATATTTATATGTGTTTTTAATGAATATAAAGTGCAACCAATTTATTTCTAAGGCCCTTAATTTGTTTTAGGACTTCAAAAAATTACAAAAAGTGACTAATGAATAGTCTATAGAGGCTGTACAAATCCGTTTTGAGATTTAATTGCGTCAGGTTAAAAGAATCGTCTGATCGTAATTACTAATTATATTGTCTCTCATTTCTCCTCACTAGTCACTTCATTCCTGTCAGCTCTTTGGCAAGTGTCTGTTTGGTGGAAGGTTTTAGTATGTGGGCCCATGGTTGTATGACTATTGACTAAAGATCGAAGCAGGAACTAAATCTGTTGTGATCCGTAGGAATTGCAAGAACCCTGTAACCCTTCATGTTTTTTGAAACGCACGAATTCCAATTAAAATTGTTTATATGCACGGATCTCAAAACAAATAAAATATTAGATTTGAGATAACAGGGTCCTGCAATTCCTACGGATCACAACAGATTTATTTCCGAAGAAGCAAATAGTTTTTAGACGGATTCGGTAGTTTACTAGTTTATGATGTGAATATAACGTACTTACGGAGAAAATTTTAATTTATGACATCTAGCTATGGATTCCATATACTATGGAGTATGGTCTCCATTCAGATATTTTTGTTATGAGTTCATCAAGTTATTTATTATCCAATTTTGGGACATTTTAAATTACGATATTTGCGATGAATACCATAACTCTTAGTGTTAGTTCTACAATTTCAGATTTATTTCAGATTTCGGTCCTATTTTTTGTAGTTTATCTTTTTATTACTATTAATAAAAAATTCAGTTGGTTCTAACTCTTGTAGGACCAATATTAATTTAGAATTTACAATGTTATTTTTCTAGAAAAATTAAATCTAGATAAATTGAAAAGCGAAATGCCTCTCTTTGTGTATATTATATTGTGCGTTGTCTCAGAATATATGTATTAAAAATTTAAAATATTTAGAAAACATTCTAACGATATTAATCGGTACAAGCATTTAAACACACAAAATATTCATCTAAATAGTATTTTAAAATAATATACACAATTTATGACGAAGTGTATAAATACATAATTTATATCTTATTCATGACATTTCAAACTTTTTTGTGTTTGCTAAAAATATTAAAATTTTGATATATTATTAGCATTATAAAAGGAAAAAAAATATTTCTAAATTATATTCTTCTTGTATCTGAATCATAGTTTAAAATATGATAATATTATTTCTAGGTACGAATATGTGTGCGTTTGCATTTCTGATAAGTTACAGACAAACAATCCATAACGAGAAGGATAATAAAAAATACTGTATAGTCTGTATTCTAAAGAAGTGAAGAGTTATAGGCTTTTTTCATTTGTAGAAAAGGAACATAGACTTTGTGACAATGATAAAGTGCACACGATAATATATATATATTTTTTTTGAGGGGGATATTTGCAAATACCTTTCCCTACTACGAATGTACACTTGGAATAATAATAATTATGTCTGTTATCTTTTTTATCTCCTCTATTCGATTCGTATAATATTATTCATACTTTTCATCTTGATTCTCGGTGAAGGATTTTTTTTTTTTTTTTTTTAAAGATTGAAGATGAATGACCCGAAAGGCTGAAACCTGTTTGATAACAAGTGTTGATCTACAATTGTTTGTCATAAAATATGATGTATCAAAATGAGATACATATTAGATCTCAACGTAATATTAATTGTGCTATTTTACTACTAATTAAATTAACAATATCAAAATTAATATATTGATTATTTTACGACCAAGTTAAGATGAGAGTAAGTAAATTGTATATAATTATATACGATCAAGTGAAGTGATTATAATTAAAAATTATTTTTGGATATCACAGTAAAAGAAATATATTGTCATCAAGTATGGTTCATATCATATGTGATATAATTTATACAACAAAGTTAGCATTCAATCAATCAAATCAAATGCCATATACGGTGCCGAGTCACAAGTATGGTTCATATTTTCCATATACTGAGAAGATACGGACTCCGTTCGAAACAGTTGCAGTCATTTGTCATTTTGTGAAGGCATACAATGGATCTCTCGTCCACCAAAATCATACGTATAAATCTTACGCAGTTTACGTGGCTCATTTGAAGGCTCCAGGTCACACGGCAGCAAAACTCAATACGACGATGACATGTACAAGTATGTCAATAAAACTGGTGTATTAAGTAATTCAAAATTGTACGCTTGCTGAGAAATATATTATTCTAAAAACATAAATCTGCTGTGATTCTAAGAATCACAGGAACCTGCAATTCAATATCTATCCATTCATCTCTTTTGAGATTCGTGTATAAAGAAAAATGAATGGGTAGATTTTGATTTGTATGATCCCCGTGATTCTTTGTAATCACAACAGAAATTTATTTCCTTATTTTTTGAAGTCTCCCACTCTTACTCTTCACTCTTCACTCTTCACTCTTCATTTCTCCATCTCTTGATTGAAAGGGGAAAAAGTACGACAATGGCGAGACGGGTTAATGCTGTTGCAGGTATAGTCTATATTTGCTTGAAAATAATACTCTCTTTGTATATATGCGTGTGTTTCTTCCTCCCTAATCGGCACTCATTTACAGATTATAAGACGGCGATAAAAAATGCTGCCCGATTTGGAGATCTCTGTATGCTTCAGCGTGAGTTTCTTTGGTCGATCCTTCTAATGGCGATTGAAGTTCCCATGCCCTTTCGATTTGATTTTTTTTCGTTTTTAATTGTTTTTAAAAGAAAATGAAATTTGTGTCTCGGTTTCTCATTGATCAGTATAATAAAGGATAAATGCATTGCACTGCACGAAGAAAGCTGTGCATCGCGATCCTGTCCTTCTGATAGGTGCTATGATTTGTGCAGATCAGAAGCTTTGATAAACAAGTTCCATTAATTCTTTTTTGCTCTGCCAGATGCGTTCCCTTTTAGTTTCTTCACTCCGTCTCCCTTTGTAATTCAGCAACTCAAGTCTCCCTATTTTTGTAGAGAAACCTAGCAAAGAGAAAAGATTTTCACTCCCTCTTTTTATAATTTAGTCCATCATGAAATTTTGGGGCAGAATGAGCATACAGTTTTTCAGAAATTTTTAGTTGAAGAGGGGCTAAATTCCAGTTGTATGTATTACGGTGGTTGATCAATTCTGCTTTTGTCTAGCTTTACGTAATTAGGTTCAATTTTTGTCCAGTTTAGTTAATTTTAGTAGTTGTACTGTACTATATGTTACTGTATTTACATTACAATTAATTTGGTGGATAGTCAATCCTTGGCGAAGCACAGCTTTCTCCGTGCAGTGCATTGCATTTTAGCCTTTCGATTTCATGTTTTCTTTCTTCTAACTAGGATTGCACAACGCAATTGTTCCCCTCTTTTATCTTCTTATTTTTTACAAGTAATCTGAGAAGATACAAAAATAACCAATTTGTGATACCAGATTAACAACCTTCCGAGTGCGGAGCACTAAGCACTAATCAGTTGGTCTCCCACTATTCACTGGACAAATTCATCACAAGGAAACAAAGCACTATATATAGTTGCTAGCTTTATTTAAGAACTTCAGAAGATTGCTTTACCAATGGATTGAGTAGCTTTATTTGCACAATTTCACAGGACATCCAATTTTCTGAATTGCACCTTATCTGAGACTCATTTAGTCATATATAAAAACAATGATACAGAAATTGGTGAAAGAATATTCAGCAGCAGGAGAGAAAAAATAGGTACGGTGGTTTCTGAATTGTGTGATGAAGAAGGAGATGGACCTCTCCATTATGCAGCTTGGCTGGGGGCATGGAGAGACATGTGAGTATTTGAACAAGAATTTGAAGATGGATGTCAATTTGACTGCTCAATCAGGTAAGATCTCATTTCTTTTATTTTACTTCCTTAGAGTCCCGAATTTGCTTCAAGTTCCTTTCTACTATGATTCTTTTAGAATAATGCTGTGGAGATAATTTAAGGATCTTTGCAACTACTCCAAGTATTCTCAAACTTGAGTAGCTCTTTTTACCAAAAATTGAACAACATCTCTGTTAGTTGTATTTTTTCATCTCGTCCATTTTCTCTTGTGGATTTTTATTTGATTTTTGTTTCAATGGTTATTTGTAGGGAAAACACCGTTATGTTTTGCAGCTAATTTTGGGGATCCAAATGCCATCTAGTCTCTCATCAACTGTGGTGCTAATCTCAATGTCAAAGATGCCAATGGCTTAAGTCCTCTCTATGATGCTGTCAGTGGAGGTATATCTAATATGTAAATTATAATTCTAATATTATTCTTAGTGGCTAACCAAATTAAGCCCAACATCTTGTCATTTTTCATATAACAGCCTTGTATTGCAATTTGACACTAGATTTTTGTGTATTTGTGACAAAAATTGATTATTAAAATTGAAGCACAGACCTTAAAAAAAGTGTCTTATTTACCCCCTTGCTTCAATGAATTAACTTGAATCTGAATGTATCCATAATTAGTTAAAAGTCATGTGTTTGGCTTACTTTTTTTTTCTTCTTATTTTGACTTATGAAAACACAACTCACTAGTGTTTTGGGCAAATAATTAGAATTTCTTGGTGAACTACAGCTCTAATCGTTGAACCATTCTTATGCTTTCTTTTTCTTCTTTAATTTCTTTTGGGTTGGAATGGTTGTTATGATAAAAATAAAACATGTAATATGCAAATGATCTAATTTGAATGTGCACCATTTTTAATTTAGGGGTTTTAGGGCAATAATTAAGAAATGACTCACTCTTTCTTATTTCAGATAACCCTAGGGCAATTGAACTGTTATTGACTAAAGGTGCTCAAATCAATGTGCAAAACTTTATTGGGTCACCCTTGCTTTTGGCTACTTTGCATGGCCACATATCTTGTGTGAAGGTTTTGTTGGTCCATAATGCCAATGTACTTGTCTTTATCACTTTTCTCTTTGCTAAAAAAAATGTTATATTATCAGAATATTAAATTAGAACAAGTTTTGTTGGTCCATAATGCCAATGTACTTGTCTTTATCACTTTTCTCTTTGCTAAAAAAAATGTTATATTATCAGAATATTAAATTAGAACAAGTTTTGTTGTAGCGCAAGAATCTTAACCTAACCAACCTGACATGCAAACATACTTGACAAAATCTTGCATCAACTTAAGACAAAGCTGTTGCCGATTTTAAAGAATGTAAAGCTTAGTTATAACCTGTATTACAATCACCAATTGCTATTGTCTTGTCAACCAAATGAGTTGTTATGTGGTATCGTGACACCTGTCCTTGTTGCCGTGATGAATAACGAGAATTGTAAATTTCATCCACAAGATGAAACAATGGAAATTGTAGAACTTCTGGTAAAGGTACAAAATCTTGCAATTCTGACACCTATAGTTAGGAGTTTGAATCCTCTTTTTTTGTTCCAATACTTCTAAGTTATACTAAACATTGATTATGTTTATCACTTAACACCAACCATATATCTTTCGAGTGTAAATAACACTCAACCTTTAAACCTTAGTCAAAACATGGCAAGTTAGCACATATATTTTCGTAATCAAGTCAATTAAATCTTATTTATGATGAGTTTTGTAAAATTAGATGACTACATTTCAGTTAATTTTTTTTTTTATTTTGTTTCCAAATGTGGTCTGTTACTAAATGAAATTCATTTATAGGTCAAATAAGCTAATTGTGGGTTCTCAGTTGGAAATGTCTAAAATATTCTAAATATTTCAAATGTAGACTATCATCATTATTTGTATGTACTGTAAAATGTCAATTGTTATTTGTCCAAAATTATTTTTGTTGTCATTGAGTTGCATGCTATATGTCAAAAGACTTTCCTCTTAGAGCTATCATAACATCTCATATGTTCATTTTGAATATTATAGGCTGGGGCTGATGTGAACAAGATACCGGTGTTAAGCTTGACTTACCATTCCAAGGAGCTGATGGAGTACTTGTTGGAATCTGAAGCCAACCCCAATCTCCCTGAAAAAGTTAGTTCACCTATCTTTTTCATTATAACCACTAAAAATTATGTGATATTCACCTTGATAAATGAGAGATATTGCATAGGAGAAATATCACCATAACCTCGTCTTTTTGTTGTTGTATTACAAAAATTAATTAAACAAGTGAGGATATTTTGCCTCGCCCAATTCCCCTATTCCAACAAGAGATTCAATTTTTTTAAATTAATTAATTGTCCAAATTCTTCTAGAAAGTACTGCCCATGCAGGCAAAATTATTAAACAAGTGAGGATATTTTGTAGTTTGACAACGATTGTGATGTGAATATGTAGGAATAGTTGACTGAAGACATTTTGTAGTTTTTTACTTAGTCTTTTTTTTCGTTAAGTTATTTTTCATTGAATAGTGTCAATTATGCTCTGTTGATGTTAGTGAAAAACTCAAAATTAATGAGGTGCACTGGAAGAGCCTGCATGGTTTTGTGATTGTCCTCTTACGTGCTATAAATGCAGTTGGGAGCTTTATCAGTGTCCAGCCCGTGCCTTTAGGTCTACTTATAGTTGTACCTTTCTTTTCTTTCATATCTCAGCCCAAAAAGGCCCACTGATATATCAATAGTCCAAGAACAAAATAGTCAATCCATTGTTGTTGTTGTTTTTTTTTTTTTTGGGATTTCAAAATGCCCTCGGAATCCATTAATCCAACTAAATTCTACACATAACACAAGTCAAAACTCTCTGAAGAAATGGATCAAATATTATTTCTGTATTTGCTTGGTGGTATTGAAAAAAAAAATTATTTGCTTAAACTCATTTCCCTCAATTTTCATTATATCACGTTACATAGCTTCAGAGAAGATTTATTAAATATATTTGAAGTTTTTGTATCTTTATTAATTGACTGTATCATAAACAAAATAAGAAACTATTAATAAGACTGAATTCAATGTTCTCTTCAAAATAAAGAACGAACAACAATATCTCTAATAATAAATGAATTCAATGTTTTTAAAAGTATTGTATCTTATATGTAATAACAAAATAATAATAATAACAGAATTAAATATCTCTAATTTTTAGTTGCTTTATATACGATTTATTCATGAAATATTAAATATATACATAGTGTTTTAAAATGCAGTTTTGTTCATGCATGCAGAAGGCCACTGTATGCCGCATAAGCGGTATGCGGATGCATGTGCAAATTTTATTGCGGATTTATATATGCGGATTTTAAAATTAAAATTCTCGTACATATATATTCATACTCATATACTTGGATTTATTTTCACATAACCAATATGAAGTGTGCTTTATTGTATATAAAAAATACAATAATTTGGAATGGGATATATAGTAAAACTCTGCATAATGCATATGAACTTTTAATTATATGCGCTGCATATTATGTTTTTAATCTGTATATTGACATATTCGGACCGCATATGCTGTTCATATATGCAACCGCATTTTAAAACATTGTATATACATAGAGAATGAGAATGACAAATTTAAATCACTGAATATTAATTATGAAAAAAATATGTCCATGAATAATAATGCATTAATTATTTCTCATGCGTGTTCATTTTAATGAACATTTGAAGCCACATCAAAATCATCTTAGCCATTATATTGATATGATATTCATAAACGCAAAAGAAAAAAAAAATTCAGATTAAATTTAACATTTTAGCAATATTATTTGGAATTTCAAATTGGGTTATTACCGGTGAAAACAAAATGAAAGAAAAAAAATATATCGCCAAGTTTATATATGTTGTTCTTTTGTAGATTAATTAATAGCTAGATTTTAGATTTGTTGGATTAATTGACTCAAGTCGTTGCTCTCTCTCTTTAGGATAGGTTTAGGGATAGAGTGGCAACTGGCAAGGGATATTGGATGTGCGTTTTTCTTTTCCCCAATTATATTTCATTACTCAATGTAATTGAAATAAATAAATTTTGATCTTGCGAGAGCCTAGAAATTAATATTTAATAATTGAATGAATTGTTTTTACATAGAATTGAGAAATAGGAGAAGAGACCATTATAGAGAATTAGTTTTAAGTAATTTTTACTATTTCAAAATTTTGTGTTGTAGAGAATCATTCACAATTAATTATCTATTTCAACCAACAAAATTGTGTGTGTTGTAGAGAATCATTCTTGTGCTCGATGGTTTCGTTTTGTATTTCGGAACATTTAATTCATTAAAATTACTAAATACATGTAATATTGTGCATGAAATGAGATCCTGGCTAAAAATTAAAATAATTATTTATTTTGTAAAAAAAAATTACCTGAAATAGGAATCATGAAAAATCAAGTCAAAATGAAGAATCGTAACTCTATGTTACGCGCAATGCCAATTCAATCTAAAGTCAAAATTGAGAAGAAAGTCAAAAATCAACTAAATTAAGTTAGAAGAGCAACCACTCTGATGCAAGTAACGTTTTGAGCCAATCTCAAAATACCCTCTCTTTTTATATCCTCTTTTTTTTTTTTTTTAAAAATCTAATATTTAAAAGGTTAAAATTTTCTAAAATTCACAAAATATATTGTATATTTTTTTAATTGAACATTACAAATATCATATTTGATCTTTTTACTTACGTACAGTCTCCAAAATGATATCTGTGAATTAATTGGATGTTTCAGATAAGACCCATATTCTATTCTAGAACTTCAATTGATGAATAATCTCCAGCAGCCAAAATGCCAATATTGATAAAATCGAACCACACTAATTTTCCTAATACAATTGCTTTGACAGACCACTATTTCTATCCAATTCATGTTAATTATTCATTTTTTAATTGGTCTCATTCCACCACAAAACCCTGATAGTTCCACCCTTAATCACATAATATATCTTCGGGTTGCAGAAAAGAGTCCATAATATTTAGAAAATGAAAATAAAATAATAAATACAATTAAATAAAGAAAGTGTTCATAAAACTATTATCACCGAAAATGTATAAAGAGAGAAAAACAAATTAGTTCTGTGTTGCTTGTACATTCTATACTTGATTGTGTTCATTTAATTTATGTTCATTTATTTATTTTATGGATGAAATCTTGCCGAATTTTTTATTAATATTCAAATTTAATATTAAATTTCAAAAAATAACCGGATCAGTAACGTTTTTCGAAATCTACCCTTTCCGGAAAAAAGATTTTTTTTTTTAAGGAAATTTTTTTTCCGAAAAGTTTTTTTATAGGAATTTTTTTTTTCATTTTTCATTTTTTATTTATAATTTATTTATTTTTTGTATTTAAGTATTACAAATATTTAATATAGTTTTTAAAAAATAGATAGAATACTATATAATTTGATTTATTCGAAAGACTGCTACAAATAATCCGGATCAACATTTTTCATGCCGGATTTTTTACGGCCGTAAAAAAAAATAATATAATATAATATATGCATATGTATATATAATATAATATATGTATATGTATATATAATATAATATGAGGAGGGATCAAATGACACCATTTTTTGGTGACATGGAATGACACCATCCATTTTCAAAGTCCAAACAGTCGATCCAAACCGTTCAACTTGATGGATATGTTAAAATGTGCTTACAGATCAAATTTTACATTTTTCTGAATTTTTTTTTGGTTTATTTAGAGGGGTTCAAAAATTCAACGGTCTGAATATAGCGATTTTGTTAAATACTTAATAAATAGTAAAAAAATTCAGAAAAATGTAAAATTTGATTTCCAAGTTACTCTTAATATATTCATCATATTGAACGGTTTGGATCGACTATTTGGATCTTGAAATTTCAAAAATGGACATTGTCACACCATGTCACCAAAATAGTGGTGTAATCCGATCCCTCCTCATATAATATATGTATATATATGTATATATAATATAATATATATGAAAATGAAGATATAAAATATGAGGTATGATGAGGTATAAAAAATATGAGGTATTGGAACCCTTGTTTAGTGCCTCAAAAATTCAGTTGAAGTTTTCGTTCAACAATAGGCATTCAACGATCGGTATTTTCAAAGTCCAAACAGTCGATCCAAACTGTTCAACATGATGGATATTTTAAAATGTGCTTGCAGATCAAATTTTACAGTTTTCTAATTTTTTTTTACTATTTATTAAGATGGGTACAAAAATTCAATGGTCTGAATATAGATAGCGATTTTGTTAAATACTTAATAAATAGTAAAAAAATTCAAAAAAATATAAAATTTGATATGCAAGCACATTTTAACATATATATTATATTATATATACCTATACCTATACCTATACATATATTATATTATATTAATTTTTCTTACGGTTATAAAAAATCCGGCATGAAAAATATTGATCCGGATTATTTGTAGTAGTCTTTTGAATAAATCAAATTATATAGTATTCTATCTATTTTTTAAAAAACTATATTAAATATTTTTAATACTTAAATACAAAAAATAAATAAATTATAAATAAAAACTGAAAAATGAAAAAAAAATTCCTATAAAAAAAATTTCGGAAAAAAAAATTTCCTAAAAAAAAAAAAATTCTATTTCCGGAAACAGAGGCTATTTCCGGAAAGGGTAGATTTCGAAAAACGTTACTGATCCGGTTATTTTTTGAAATTTAATATTAAATTTGGATATTAATAAAAAATTCAGAAATCTTGATGTATTAATGGTTCAAAAGACTGCCACCTTTTCCCAATAGCTACAAACATTTTGTTATGAAATGTTTTTACTGATTTAATGAGTTCTAAGTATAGAGTGGAAAATATCTATCAATTGTGAAATTGGATGGGAATTAATATTAAATATAAATTTTTGAAAGAAATTTTAAAAGGTAAAATTTAATGGGTATACAGCCAATTTGACCCAAAAAAATAACTGCTCACTAGATCAAAAAAAAAAAAAAAGAACACTACTAGAATAATCATTTATTGCATGACAACGAAAATGGCTTATTGCATGGCCTTTGTAATGCAACAAGCCCCAAAATGGCTTTTTACATGGCGTTATAAGCTATATAAAGCTCAATGATAAAAAAAAGTAAAGATGTCTATGAAGGAACTCGATCAGAGATAATTAATTGTGATTTCGTAAATTTTTTTTTTGAGTAAAGTGATTTCGTATTTTGTAAAATTTTAGATAAATTATAATGTTAAATATAACCCCTTGTACGCAAAAATTAAGTCGATGAGACTAACCTTTTCAAATTTAACAAATGTTTCTAATTATTAAAATAATCACTGCACCATTATCATTTCAAAATTAGAATCAAAGGTTTATTTCAGTTTTCAACAGTTTAATTAACTACTGACATTGTAACAATTTACGTAAATCATAATTTCGACAGATTTATCTACAATGAAATTTTAATTTTTTATCGTTATTTTTTTATTGGGCATCGATGTAATATTAACACCACCAATCTTTAATTAAGAATATAAAAAAACTTAAGAATATAAAAAGGGTAATTTGTTAATGTCATTGAAACAACTAGGTGGTCTGGAGTAATATATACACGAAACTAAAAACAGGCTAGGCTAGGGGGGAGTGTTAATAAGTGATGAATAAATTAATTAAATTAAGATGTTATAACGAAGTGACGAAGGATGGAAGGAAAGATATTTTGGAAATTGTTGAAAGTTTTTATTTTTATTTTTGATAAAATAATGAAAGGGCATTGGCTGTTTGAACCTTCAGACAAAAGGATTGTGTCATAATAAATTTATCGTAAAGGGTTTTACATGCAAATTAAAGATCAATCACCGTAAACCCCAAAATAGAAATTCATATCCTCTCTAATGCCTGAACTGTTCTTTTTAACTTGAATTGACACAAATCTCAAAGCTTAGAAATACAACCCCTATGATGAACGGTTTTTTTCTTCTAAATTTTTCCTTGAAAGTTCTGACGGTACTATATATATAAGCCTTAGATTGGTAACTCTAGTGTGATACACATAGTGCGATGTATACTTAATTAGCAGTGAGACATAATCTTGTAGAGCCAAAATTACCAGAGGAAAAAAAAAAAAAAAACTGCTCTGATCTAAGCAAAAAATACTTGTTCTGTTCTGACAGGTGGGGTCCGGCCTCTCCAAATGTTTCTTATGCAATATGTTGATATCATTTAAAGAAGGATGTTGTTAAGGACTTTTCAATGGAGTTTGAATTAAGTAGATTTGGTTGGTACAGAGGAAACAAAAAGGGAATATTTATTATTTAAGACTAACTGTTTTATCTGTTTGTTTATATATGTAGGTAATTTACGAGAGAAGAGAAGGGACTGAAGAATAGTAAAAATTTATGGGCTTTTGTGGAAGATTTATATGTCAAGCATGACAATTGCTTAATTATATTCTATCCTTTTTTCCAAATTAATTGGTTGAGCCGAGAGCTCCAGTTAATATTCCAGGCTCGCACTCCCTCATTGTGTGATGCTGATCATGCTATTCTTATTATATTATATCTAAGCCTTAATTTATCTATTATCAGATTGAGAAATCAGTAGTCAGTACTGATTAATTTTTCTTTTTCTATAAAAATATATATATATTTGTTTCATAATTGTCCTTAATTTCATATATATTGTTGGTTCTTGCATGTATAACCAGAATCAAGTCATCTTAATTTCTCTGAATTTTGTCATCTGATCTGTATGGAAACGAATTTGGCTTCATATTTGATTCTTATGCCTGACATCTGCGTTTAACCTTAAATTAATAACAATCTTATTCATGGTATATTATATATGATCTAAATCTTTTATAAATATATATACCATGAGCTAAATAACTTCAGAAATCTTCACCTTCTTCTCCTAATTAATTGTAATCCTTTCTGACCAGCAATCCAAATAATGAAAATTAAAAAGTTTGTTTTAGGTCCCTAAATTTATTATGAACTTATGAAATTAAGCAAGCTCTGTAGGCTGAAAATTGAAGAGGAGCTCCGAACTAATTTGGCGGGGAGAATGCTCTTTCATCTTCTCTCAAAGAAAAGAAACGGGGCAGCGTCTCTGAGCCGTTGAACGAAAGAGACTCGTACTGGGACTGTTTATTTTGGGTCAACGCATTTTTGACCTTTAAACTAAAGTTGAAAAACAACCAAGGAAATTAAGATGATGAAAACATCTCAAACATAAGCTTTTCTACTAATTACCATTACTACTAATAATGGAAAAATCAATGGAGCGGGCCCCTCGAAGGATCTACAGGATAGGATAGCTAATCAATTTCTTCTGTTTTTCTACTAATTACTATTACTATTACTGAGTCGGCCTTAAATTAATCTATTGGATTGGGCCTACTAAACTGGGTCATGTTGGGCCGGATTAAACTTGTAATGGAGAGAGCATATAATATAATATATAATATAATACAAAAGTTGAGATTGAGAGCTATCAAAAGCAAAACAAATTGGGTTTTCATCGAATCCACCCTTTCAATTTTCTCCATAAATTTTCACAACTTTTC
Organism: Carex pumila; assembly: GCA_033356055.1. Classification (NCBI taxonomy): domain Eukaryota; kingdom Viridiplantae; phylum Streptophyta; class Magnoliopsida; order Poales; family Cyperaceae; genus Carex; species Carex pumila. The sequence goes on along the minus strand of JARJHM010001230.1, from coordinate 24,357 downwards.
ATTCATGTCTGCAATGCAGATATATTAAGCATCAGTAAATATAACGAGTCAGGCTAAGAAAGGCCAGTGCCCAGTGCTAATTAATTAATTTGATTGGTTTGTAAGTAAAAGTATATTAATTGTTGAATGTATGTTAGAAAGGAGGAATGCTCATTTTATGGGATATCAATCTGCTGCTTTTCTATAAAAAAAAAACAGCTTGCTGCTTTTCTGAATCTAACCGTTCAAAATTTTATATTCACCTATCTCTATAAAGAAACCCTTTTATGAATAAATCTCAACAAATTTGAACGGTTAGATTCGGAAAAGCAGCAGATTTGATTCCCATTTTATGAGTGCCTATTCGGGGGCCGGGTGATGTAGGGGTCAGTATTATGTGTGTTTTGAGATTCGTGCAGAACGTATTTAAACGGTTGGGATTTTCCATAAAGTCACACAAAGACGTTTGAGATATCTCAAAGGATACCAATTCTCATTTTACTGAGACGTACGTGTTTTGTCTCTTGATCCTTTCCACTTCCCAGTGTTAATTTTGATAGCTTGGATTTTATACTTTGAATTCAAGAATCAAATCTTTGGCTGCTTGTTCTATCTTGTCACCAACAGTGTATCTGCGTTGAATACGCAATCAAGCACTTGATTTACTGTCAACTGATGTGGCAAATTCATTCTTTCTATCATATCATGAATTTTAAAATTTACAATTTTATTTGCATATATAATTGAGTTTGATTCGTATATCATTTAAGCTTATATAACATCAATTCTAAAATCTATCGAATTAATTTCAAATGGTGAATTCAAACCGTTCAAACCAATTTACTTCATTAATTGTGCGTTTACAGGCAAATTTATAAACTTTCAAATTTATTTACTATCAAGTCAAGCGGTCAAATGAGTGAGTTCTTAAGTTAATTTTAATACATTCATTTTTTATCATTTTTATCACTTGATTTGATACTAAAGTAACTCGAAAATATAAAAATTTAATTTGCATGTAAACACATCACTCATAAAGTAAATCGGTGTGAATGGTTTGGATTAATCGTTTGAAGTCAATTTAATGAATTTTGAGGTTAGTGTCATATGACACCGATGTCATACTAGCCGGACTCTATATAATTTGAGTATAAAGTCAAGTGGTAAAAAAAAGTATAAGTTATTTTTTATCGTTTATTTTTTATTATTTTTTTATCACTTTACTTTATGCTAAATTAATTAGAAAATTTATTAATTTCATATAATTAATATAACAAAAATAATATATATAATAAGCGTATTGTATTATTGTATTATGAGTTTTTAGAAATTATCGTATCATCGATACAATATACATATCCGTGTTCATGGTAACATAGTGTGAATCTAATTGTTGAACTTCCGATTAGTAAATGTTTAGTATTCGATCTTGACTCAAAAATTATTTTATTTCTGCATCATGCGGTTCAATGATAAAATTTACTTTGCTTTTGATCCAATTTATTTAGATTAGCATATATAACTTATTTGCGCGCTACAAATTCCTTGAGCATATCTATGCTTAAATTGTACGAATATGATCCAAAAATGTAATGACGGGTCTTGTTGTATTATGTCATCAACAGTGCATCTGCGTTGAATACAATATCAAGTACATGATTCATTTGATAAAAATAAAAAGTACATGATTCACTGTAACTGATTTGGCAATTTGCTCTTTTCAAGTATTGATCATGAACTTTAAACTTTATAGTTTTAAATGCATATATATTTTTGAGTAGAAATAGAGTGTTAATGATCTCAATTAGCTCTTTAATGAGCTTAACTTTAAAACATATCGAATTAATTTTTAATAATAAATTTAAATTATTGAATTCAGTCAATAAATTAATTTGATTATTTATGTGTCAAATTTATAAAATTTTCAATTATTATTGTATAAACTCAAGCGGTAAAAAAAATTATAAATTAATTTTAATCGTTCATTTTTCATTTTTTTATCACTTTAATTTGTTTTATACTAAACTAATTAAAAAATTATAAATTTAGATATAAATGTATTACTCATGTTCATGTAGTATAGATCGGTTTCAACTAGTGTTGTAAATAACGGTATGAGCTCGTCAGACGAACGGAGTACTGCCAAACAATTAATTGAGAATAATCAATCATAATCGGAAATAATTGGCTGATCAATCGAAAAAATCTATAACGGTTTAATCATCGCCAACAATTAATCGGCCGATTAAATGATCTAAACGGCAGTTTTCTACAATACTGATTTCAATAGTTAAGTTCGTTATTTAAAACCAATATGATAGATCTTTACATTGAGCTCATCAAGAAAACTAAATTTCTTAGTGAGCTTAAAACACCCTTGTCCTGCTTATATAATTGTATGATATATAATAGGAGTTCGGCTAAATTGTTGCTGGCAGCAGTTTTGTCCAAGTACTGCCGGAGCTATATTTAACCGTGTGATATATGTCCAAACAACAAATCCAAACCATTAGATGTTTAATCTATATTATAATCTACTTGGAGACCAAATTTTACATTTTTTGGAATTTTTTTACTATTTATTAAGCTGGTTTGAAAACCATTGTTTTCAGTAAATTTCTGTAGCATTGATAACAAAATTGAAACTGACGGTCCATAATCGTTTATATCAATATAATCTATTAAAATAAATCAGGTGTAATTCAAGCCGTGTGATTGATTTTCAACGGTTCGGATTAAAGAATAATAGAGTGCTAGAGCAGCTTTGAATCCCCATCTTTGCGCTCTCTTTTTCTTTTCTGTTAATACCACCTGTTCTAATTCTACTAATTAATCTCCATCACCTCTAAGACTATTTTATGTTTTCTTGTAAAATATTCATTCAAACAAAATTCAGATTACTTGTAGATGTTATTCTAGGTAGTGGGACTCCCAGGCGTTGTAGTAATTAACCTGTTTATGCCGTTTATGCCGTGATTAGTTTCTCCATGATATATTCTTTGTGCACAGGACAGGAGATTGTATATTATTTTCTTTGAAATTAATTTTGGTGATTGCTTGATTATATTACTTTTGCCTTCTGTAATTTCATGAAGCATCTTGTTTTTACCTTCAAACTAAACAAAATGATATGAACTAGCTAGCGCCTGGTTGTTGAACTTAATTTTGTGGAGATGGAATACAAAATGCATGGAATTCAGATCTTAATTAATGGGGCCGTAAAATTAATTAGAATGAATAAAATGCATGGAATTCATCGGGGGCAATATCCTCTTAAGCAATTTCCATTGATCCCTCGATTCGGCCGGATTCAACAGATAAGCAACTGCTCTATATATGTTTATGGAAAGATTCAAGCAATCACACAGATAAAGTGACAGCTAGCTCGTCTGGTTAATAGAAAGTCCTCTAATATATATATATATATATATATAATATAATGTTATTCGAAATAGTAAATTGCAATAGAGGTAGAATATATACTGCTATATATATTCTCAAAAGATATTAATTGTTATAAGGGCATATTGGTTAATTTTACTTTTTTAAAATAATTAAATAAAACTTTAAATAGCTAAAAGGGATACAAGAAAAAATATTTTAATTTGTATGGAGATATTAGGGGTGTCAATGGCACCCTTTTAATTTGTATGGAGAATATATTTTCAATATATAATATATCAGTGTGTGTATTCTAAATTGGAAACAAATAAGAAGAATAATATAAATTGAAAACAAAAAAGAATATAAATTGGAACATGTGTGAATATATATTTCTCTTATAATAAATGTGTGTGTGTGTCCTATACATACACACGATAACACTTTTTATTTATTTATTTTATATCATATTATATGTCAATATTGAATTGTTGTACGATATTTGATATTAGATTCGAATCGAGCTATATATTATTTGATTTCATTGGTACTTAAAAATAAAGAATCATTACATCATCAAATTGTCATTAGAGATGACGATTAAAGTTAATTAAAAATACATAATTATATAAATTTTCTATTAACATGTGTCTTAATTTTTGAATAATTATTATTATTTTCATTGATATTTTTTTTCTTATAATATGTTCCCGTTACAATGCACGGGTATGATACTAGTATTATATATATTTTTTTCTTGATATACAATAAAAGTAGAATAACGAAACATGGGTATTGATTGGATTGGTGTTTTTATTAAAGGATCATGATAACAGTCCTCGCAGGTCTATCCCCGCAAAAAACCCCGCACAAATTGCCAGAAAAGTCATGGGGGACCGCTCAAATCATTAATACTCCGCAGAAACTGTTAGTATTTAACTTGAAGCATCAAAGTATTTATCATGGATTTGCAAAGTATTAATCCTTATGCAATGATCTCTATTTATGACTAAATAAATTAATCCATTAATTGTCCCTGCATAAATTTTTTTTTTTTAATTGGCCCCGCACAACTGGGGACCATTAAATAAACAATCTCCTCATAAATACTTGTCAGTTATCCCCGCACAAATTTTTTTTTTTTTTGGATTGTCCCCACACAACTGGGGACCATTAAATAAACAATCCCCTCACCCAATGATAAATACTTCTAACACATAATGATAAATACTTTATGTTACATAGATAAAAACTTCTCAGACATAATTACAATTTTTCAGTAAAACATCAATGATAAATATTTTAAGACATAATGATAAATACTCTATATTACATGGATAAATATTCTATGTTACAAAGATAAATATTTTATGTTACATAGATAAATACTTCTCAAACATAATTGCACTTACAGTAAAACATCAATGATAAATACTCTCATGTATAATGATAAATACTTTATGTTACATGGATAAATAATTTATGTTACATAGATAAATACTTCTCAAACATAATAACAAGTTACATTAAACATCAATGATAAATACTCTCAGACATAATGATAAATACTTTATGTTACATGGATAAATACTTCTCAGAAATAACAAATAAACATTTATTAACGGGGATTGTTATTAGATAACAGTATAATTAATGCGGAAATTATTTTTAAAGAAATAATTAATGCGATAATTGTTATTAGAGGAAAGCATAATTAATGCGGGGATTGGTATTAAATGACAGTCTAATTTAATGCGGGGATAAATAAAAAAATTTAGTGAAATAAGTGAGGGGATATATGGCAGTTAAGGAAGAGAAAGAGTGCTGGGATAAATGGGGGACAGGGGTGAAGGGATTAATATAATTATTCTTTATTAAAATATACTTTTTTTAAAGATAATTTTCACTATCAAGAATATATGACTCTTTCTAAACATATTTGTTTCCCTTTTAATCTTCAACTCATATATATCTTATCCGTTTAATCAAATTCAATTTTATTTCCCATTCTGTCTTCTTCTCGGTCTACTATCCTTAACAATTTTATTAGACCTTGACATTTGCGCTCATTTCTCGTTTAAAAATAATTTCGGATTTCAGAGAGCAATAAACTGTCACTCTATCAATAAAAAAAGAACATGAGATTTTGTTTTTTACGCACAACTCTTTTCTGAACTAGCCGACTAATGTCAGAGGTATAGTATTTTTTTTTCTTTTTTTTTTTCTCAAACAATAGACACAACAGCTAGGGGTGTAAATGGATAGGACATCATTCAATTTCGTCGGATTCGAATCCGGAAAATTATCTAAATTATCTGATTTGTATCTGTATCCAAAACTATTTGTATACGTATTCGTATCCGTATCCAAAAAATTATAACCGATAAAGATACAGTAAGACTTTTAACTATCCGTATCCAACTGTTTACACTTTTAGACAGCAACAAATGTGCTATATGTTCTTATATTGATTTATTAAATTGCATATTGTACCAGTAATTTATTAAATTACATATAAATATATATTTTGATGAACAATATAATACTATGACATAATTAGTGACTGATATTATAATAATATAATACATGTTTTGTAACCAACAAGCTAATTATGAAAAATATCTGTATCTATCCGATATCCGATCTATAGCCATAATGTTTAATATCTGATCCATATCCATATCCATATCCGAGACTATTTGTATCTGTATCCATATCAGAAAATTATAACGGATACAGATACGATAAGACCATTATTCGATCCGTATCCAACTATTTACACCCCTAACAACAACACACATGCTAAAAAGTACACTAAAAGTGGTCAAATATCTCCAACGAAAAATCAAACAAAAATAACCAGTATCTCACCAATTCCTTTCTTTGAAACCGGGTAGAATCTCATTAGTTCCAATTTTTGAACCGGTGAGAAATTAACCGAAAAGTACCTCTAAAACTAGTTAGAAATTAATAAGTTTGGACATTTTTCTAAATTCTCCACAAAAATGGATAGAATTTGAAATTTATTTATTTTTTTGGATATTAATAAAAATTTTGGCTACAGATGAGTATATCTGTATAGGTATGAGATATCAAATATCGATAAAGCCCAGAAGTAAAAGAGTATTGACCAGTGTAGACGTGCTGTGCTTGTTTTATAACAATAACAGATCTTGAAATCACCTCTATGAAAGATGATAACATTAAAAATGAAGCTACATTACATTTTTTTTTTTCTTTTTTTGCGCTGTAAGTCTCGGTCACTTTAAGATTCATACAACTCCAGTCTAAAAATTTTCCCTAGAAATTGGTGCATGAAATTCGAGGTTAAAAAAAAAAGAAGTTTCAAGAAACGGACCTTTTTTGGAAAACAATTTGTATTGTGTTTATGCAGCACTGCCATTTTTTCTTTAAGTTTTATTGTTGTCAATCGTAGGGGAAATATTCGGCCAAATGTATATAAATATAGTATACACACTCAATATTTTGATGCAGTATTTGAATATCAAAATGAAATATATGTTACACAAGTGATCATTAATATTTTTTTTTAATGAACGTTAACTTCAGTAATGGACCTAATGGTTATACTTTTACTTTTTTATTTTTTAAATAATCTTCTATGCATGTTATGCCATCGTAACTAAATTTTGTTTTAACTAAAGTGAAAATAGGATCTAATTTTTATGTCGTTCATAACCAAATATTTTGTGAACAATGAAAAGTCTGTCAATTTCATCACTTTTAATGCGCATGCGACAATTGTTATATATATGCTATATATATATATATATATATATACTTTTAATGCGCATGCGACAATTGTTATATATATGCTATATATATAGAGGAGGGATCAAATGACACCATTTTTTGGTGACATGGAATGACACCGTTCATTTTCTCCAAACAGTCGATCCAAACCGTTCAACTTGATAGATATGTTAAAATGTACTTACAGATCAAATTTTACATTTTTCTGAATTTTTTTTGAGTTTATTTAGAGGAGTTCAAAAATTCAACGGTCTGAATATAGCGATTTTGTTAAATACTTAATAAATAGTAAAAAAATTCAGAAAAATGTAAAATTTGATTTCCAAGTTACTCTTAATATATTCATCATATTGAACGGTTTGAATCGACTATTTGGATTTTGAAATTTCGAAAATGGACATTGTCACACAATGTCACCAAAAAAGTGATGTAATCCGATCCCTCCTCATATATATATATATATACACACTTTTAATACGCATGCTATCTATATACTATAGCTAGAATTTCAAGTCATCATGCTTGGGATTATATTTGGATGTGAGTTATTCATGAGTATTGGATAATTTTTATGAGAACAACTATTATTTTAATTTTGTAAATTTTATTTATTTTAAAAAAAAAGTGTTGCATAATAACATTAATAATAAACTCAAAACTTCAATACGACAAGCAAAAATTAGAAAAATATAATTAAGAAATCGACTTGCTATATAATTGTTTTATCACTTCTTAGTTTAGAGAAAACTCACATCTGATCATTCTCATTTATTTATTGACGGTTTGATTATATATTTTTTAGATTTTAATTTTGTAGAAAATTAATTTGTAATGTCATGATTAATAAAATTTAGCCGATTGTTTGTCCGGACTCAAAACCTAAAATCTAAATTCAAAATTTGAGTTACGTCAGATAATCCGGACTCAACAACTAAAATCAAACGACTCATAGCTAGTAAATCGGAACCGATACAAGATTCTTAGAATAATTTGATTGAGCATAATTTCTTTTTCTGAACGGTTTTATTTTTGAAAAGTATCAGTTAATTTATTAAATAAATCCTAAAACCATATATTTATATATAAATTAAATAATTAATATAGAACCAAATATCTACAAATATATATTGATCGCACTCAAATAATTTGAGCTACCTCTTTTACAAATCATTTTTTAATTAAGCTTTTTTATATTCACAGTTAATGAATATAGATAGGTTTTTACTCTTTTATATTCTAGGCAACAAATATGGTGGGATCTAACAACTCCGACGGGATCATTCAAACCATTTATTCATATGTCAACAAAAGAGAAGAACAAAGGAGTCTCGAGAATTAATATATGTCTGTTCTTCTCTTTTTGTAGCATACATAATTAATTTATACGTTATTTTGGAATCTCACATATCTATATATGTACATTTATTTTCTTCTATTAGTTCTTATAATTGTGCGCATCTCATTTTGCCTTTGAATTTTTTTCATTAATTTTTCTATATAAATTGCATCACCATTTGATTTTTGAAGCGCATGTTTAGTGCATGCATTCCATTTGATTTTTGAAGGTGGTTTTTCCTAATATTCTTTTGAAACAAAATTTTCGGTCCTCAATTTTAATTTTATTAAAAACAAAAGGTATTGAGTACTGACTAGCTGCATCTAAAAAATTTAAATATTTAGTTTAATTAGGTACTGCTACTGGTAATTAGCACAATACCATTCTCTAGTGTTTCAGAAAAATAATACAATGCTAGAAACAACTGTAATATAGAAAAGTGTTTTGTTAAAAATTACGAATACTGACAATGAGCCAATTAGCTTTCAAATTAATATGCTAAAAAAATTAAGCATCTATGATAAATATTTTCAGGAATAATGGTTGAAATAAAATAATTTGGCTCTTATGATTTTTCTCTCCATCACAGACTAAATTTTTTATCTAAGCTTGTTGGTTGATTATACGGCCACAAGCATATGTATTTTCTTTTTTCTATTACCTTGCAAGCCCAATTTCGAAAGCAGAAAATTTGAATTTTTATTTTTCAAGGGTAAAACTTTTAAATCCCCACCCTTAAAAACATTATCAAATATATATTCTCAAAGAGTCTAATTTGTCAAATTTTGTTCAAATAATCAAATTCCTTATATAGTATTTTTGTTTTTTTTTCTCAACATCAATTGATCGCTGGTTCGAAGTTCTTATCAGACCTTTTCAAACCTTTTCTATTTAAGAATGTAAAACACGAATAAGGCAAGAAATATTTTAATCCCATCAATTATGAGAAGATTTTTCAAACCTGTGATTAAAATGAGATCAGTGGAAGAGATTTTCCATCACAGGTTTGAAAATCATTTCATAATTGATGAAATTTTTTCTCATAATTGTTCAATGACTCTGAACAGTTCGAATCAACTATTTGAATTTTGAAAAAAAATATAAAATACAAATAAAGCATGAAGGACATGAGATTTAAAACTTACATAATTATATCAGGACTCCTATAATAGCACCTTGGTATAAAAGGAACTGAATGGTGTATCTGTCCAGAGACAATCTCAGTCTTTCATTTATCAGATCCAACTATTCTAAATCATTGTATTGAATATGAGATATTATATATGTATTCTATATATCTATTTGTGTACAAGTTTGAAATTAATTATAACCCAACGTGCTACATATAGAACCACACGGTTTCTCCCTTCCTCGCGAATCCTCTTCCCTTACACGCGAAGCGGATCTTCTTACGAAATATTTTCTCTCTCTTCTCCCCTGGCGCCGCATCCTCTTTTCTCTCTTCTGAATCTTCTTTTCTCTCTTCTCCGTTTGCGTCGCGCCCGATGCCTAAACCTTCGCTGCCAGATGCGTAACTCCAGATGCCGCTCTCTCTCCCTCTCTTTTACTTCTCTTCTCCTTCTCTTTCTGCCTCCAGTCACGCCCCACCACCGATCTGATCTGCCTCCGCTATCAGTCCTCCGCCACGAAGCCACCAGTCCCGCCCTCACAGCCGATCTGCCTCGCTCTTCCATCAGGTTAGTTTACTCCATATGTGTTATGTTTTCTTACGCGATTTTTGTGCGATATGTTTGCATGAAACCCCCCTCTTTCCCCTTTTAATTTTGATCAAATCAGGTCAGGGTTTCCTTAGATCCTTCATTTCTTGTATAGCAATGTGATTACTTCTTTTTCTATGAAAATAGAAATTAAATTAACAATTGTGTTTCTAAATGTTCTTGTAGTTCGGATGCTATAAGTAGATCAAGGCAGATTGGTGCTATGATGTCTGAAAAAATGAAGTGTATTGAGTGAGAAATGGTATATCAGGGGTAATTTCGGTATGCTTTGTGCTTATTTTTTTGTCCTAATTATTTGCATTTAATTTAATAAAATTTCAGTTTTGGCAGAAGCGGTTTCCATTTGTTCTTCTGTTTTTGGGGATTATGCAATGATTTCGGTTGAGTACCCAGGTATGACTTTTTGATCCGTGCCATTTTGCTGGTATTCTGGAGAGATATGTTGTGCCCTTGTTCAGGTTTCTTCAGTTGTTTTGTAGGAATATATAGTGATATATTATCTTGAATGGTTTCTTGATATGATTGTGCTAAGCAAAGATTGTTGTGTTTATGATGTTAACACAAAATTTTACCCAGCATATTTTGGTACTGTTATCCTCACAAATTATTCATTCAGCATAGTAATGATTGATGTGTCTGTTGGAGTGGGTAATGTGATAGTGTAGTCTACTTTAACAATTGAGTATTTTACAAGCTACAAATAAATTTGAGACCTATTTTTGATAGGTTTCAAAGTGTTAATCTAATATTAAATTAGATTAAAGGAAGCTTAGATGTAAATAAACTTGTGGAAATAATGCATCTAGATTCCTCAAGATAACATCTATTTTTGTCATGACAGGACTTCCATCATCTCCACCAAGTTTATCAGAGCCGTCCATAGGAGTCCCACCAGCAATAGAGGCATTAACCAGCAGCCACATACAGCAGATGTTGGGGATACTTCCAAATCCCAGAAACTGAACACTTGGATAATTGCCGTGATAACAGTTTCTTCATGCTTTCCTGTGTTACTCAGCATTGGTGTGGTCGTTTTCGTGCTGAGGTGGCGCAATCTCAGACAACTTGGGAGAGTTCTGTAGGCCTTGCAACTACAATGCCTGCCACCAAAAGATCTGGTAAGAACAACCTATTACAGTTTTCAGTAATTGGAATTTTGTAGTTAAACAATTTGACCTTTATATAGTAAGTTAGAGTGGAAATGAATGGGAGATTGAAGGTCCAGTAATTGGTAGCTTGATTCCCTCCATGGGCATATGTGTCCGTTCTTCTTTTGCTGGTAGTTTCGATCAATTTATCGTTGACACAACACCGAGTGACATCGGATCATATGACCCTGGAGAAGATCCTGATGGTATTGTTGAATTTCCCTTTCTTTTAGTTTTTTTCTGTAATGTTAGTTCACTTTAGTTTACAAGTAATGGCATTGCAGTTTATTATATATGGTGATAATAATCTCTTTGTTTAGCTGCTTATGATTTTTATGTAGTAATTGTTTTAGTTTAAGAGAAGACATTTAAATTAATCGGATCCTAGCGCATGGCTTCAATAGCAGGTCTCCTTAAAAAATTAAATCTGACCCAAAGGTTGAGAACGAGGATAGCGGCTTATACACTGACAACAAATTGTGGGATTATAAGGGGTTTACATATCCGCCGTTGTTTAAGGACAGCTTTTAAATAAATTTTAGGGAATTTTTATATTGACAATCAAACATGTGTATCTCAAAATAAATGTAAGCTTACGGTCATTTGAATGCAAACAAAAAAAAAAAAAAAAAGGAAAAAACTTGGGAATGTTTACAACGTCTCTCCTTATTTATCTATGTAATTACATTTAATATTTATGTAATTTCTTTGTTAAATTTAATGGTGATTTTCTGTCACGATTAACCACAAGAAAAGAAGTGAAAAAAAATAGCATACATGTGAGATAATTAATAAATCACATACAACAGTATAAGTTCAAAATAAGATAATTAAATTTAACAAAATATTTATTAAAGTACAAATGTCACATTTAAAGAAAATGATCAAAACATATTTTTAATTTTCACGGCAACGCGTGGCTGGCACTTACTAGTATTATATATGATGCTTTAGTTTCGCTACTTGTTTATTTATTATTTTTGAAAACAAATCACTCAAATAAGATGTAAAAAATAAAATTGAACACAGAAGAGGAGAAAATGAATATCATTTTCATGACAAAAATTACAAACCCATTATTTATTAAATATATTTACAAGTATATTTGATGACAATCATTAATACTAAAAATTCATACAACTTTGTTATTTGCGTAAAATCAATAATTTAGTAGATCATTTGATCTACAAGTATTTTAAGTACTTGTCATTAATAGTAAAATTTTATCCGATTTAATACATTTTTTGTGAAAATTCTTACTGAAATTAAAAAAACCCGAAAACAAAACTCAACGAAATTTATAAAGTTGCAGGGTTAGTTTAATAAAAGCGACCAGTGGCTTGCTCTACACACAAGGCCTGTCGCTGTCGAATCGAATCAAATTAGATATTTTTTGAGATATCGCCGCGAAAATTAATATTTTTTAGATTTTTTAAGACTTTTTTCTTGAAATGGAAATATAGTAGTAGTCGGTTCTTTTTCCAGTTCATTTCATTTCTAAGTAACTGAGACTCGGAGAGAGAGAGAGAGAGGAGGACAGAGAAAAAAGGGTGCGAGAGAGAAACTTGGTAACCTCTACCAAGTCATTTTCTAAAAAAAAAAAAGGTGCGAGAGAGAAGAGAGGAGAGAGGAGAGAGAGGAGTCGGGGCAAATTCTCTTCCTCGCAACATAACCACTGATCAGTTCGTCGATCGTTATCTCCTCTCAATGCACTTCCATACACTAACCCTTGGCATCAAATCTGACTCGGACTCGGCTTCTCTCACACGATCAATAGCTTCTCTACCGGTGAGTGTGCAGATCTTTAATCTCTTTAGCTAAAACCCTAAGCTACTGTGCCTCTTAAGTATATAATTGCCTCTAATTTTTTCTGCTGCAGCAAAAGCAACCGTTGATTTCGATCAAATCAAACAAGTTCCTATTTTTTACACAAAAAACTATCATTTCTTCCTCAGCTGATGAGTGAATGAATCTCTTTTGATTTCACTGCTCAACTCTATTATATGCAATTTGAGCAGAGCATGCTAAGCTAAAAAGGGCAACAAAGCATATGCAAACTGTAGAAACCAAGTTTCGACATGCTATAAATGCAAATGCAAAGCTGAAAGCAAAACAGACTGAGAATGCCAAGCTCTGGCTTGGGTTAGATTCAAAGTTCTCCTCGACTAACACAATGTGCGATTAACTGATGGAGACACTGAAGCAACTGGCGAGTCAAACTCAACAAGGTACTACTTAATTAGTAAATAGTAATTATGAAACCAGATTACCTGTCAGTTATATCCTTTTCTGTATTTAGAAAAGAGTGTGAGGCTATGGTACTATGCATAGCGCAGTTTGGTCTGTTCTATGGATGCTTAGCTCCATTTTCAAAGTCCAAATAATCGATTTGTTCAGCTTAACATGATCTCCATATGAAAATGTGCTTTGGTCTGTGACACTAGTGACTCCTTTTTAGTTATCGGCCACGCTATTTTTTTCAGATTTGCCTGAATTTGCGACTGAGGCTTTACGACCATTAAAGCTTCTCAATTTTTCCCTCCTTCAAGAAATTCGCCTGTCAATGAATTATTTAATCATACGAAGAAAAAATTGACATATACATCTTCCATCGAAGAAGGGCGTGTTCACTCTATTTTCGAAATTTGTCGTGTAAAATTATTTTGTGCAATTTTATACTAATTTTTCCCTTTCTCTTCTCATAGGATCCTATCTTAAAAAAGACTGCATCAATACTTCCATTAAGAGCTAATTCAAAGAAGTTTTGAACTGCAACCGTGCCTCTATTTTCCATTTCTCAAGGTCAGTACTTTAGAAGATCAGAGAAAGCTGCAGTTTGCTTTTACCAGAAAATTTAGCCAACTTGTTGTTTTCAAATGTTGATGAAATCTTATAGGCTATCGGGCTTTTGGTCCACCGAGAGCGAGCCGCAGAAAGGAGAGTTTGATTGGTGGGGATGCCTTAAATCCTCAAAATATTAGCCTAAAGAAAAAATAGCAAAGAATAACCTTGACAAATTTCAAAATCAAATGACAACCAAAGAAAGAGAAATTCAAATCACCGAGTGGTATCCAACACTGATCCTGAACTGCTGTGTTGACGATACAAAGTTGGATGGAAATAAGTGAAATAAAATTCCTAAAAATATGAGATAGATCTGATGTGTATCTGATAGCATTTAGAAGACATCTACGAATTTAGATCACCCCTTGACATTCAAGAAATCAAGGAATACAAAATGCCAAATCAGACTGCCAAAATCCATAGTATAGAGAACCAACTGTGCTATGGATTGAAACAAGCCTTTCCCTTTTGATCCAGAATCCAAAATTTTACACAAACACTTAATAACCGATTTACTACGTGCCTATGAACTTAAAATGATGGGTAGTGTTAAAGAAATTTGAAGAAATTGTTAAAAAAAGAGTATCAACCTGATGATTGCATAAAAGTCAAAACATATTGACATGCCCTTCTGCAAATTGAATAGAAATCAAACCATAAATTCAAATGACATGCATTCAAATCTCAAAGACTATTTGTTCACTCCTCTATCAGGTTGTGAACTTGAATTAACCAAATTCAATTCCTAAAGCTCCCAAAATGGAGCCTCAAAATCCAAGTTTCATCAGTTTGCTGAACTGCCAAACTTGCATATAAAACATCAAAGAATCCTTATCGATATGATGTGCCAACCATAACACTGATGTATTTATTCTACTGTTACATCGGATTTACTGCTAACTGGAACTCTCTTATTGTAGTTTGATACTTTTGTTGGCTAATATTGTTGGTCTTTCTTTCTTTTCACATGTAAGCAAATCTATCTTGCCAATTTTCCTTGATGACAGTAAACAAGTGTCACTTTTCCTTAATGATAGTGATCAAGCACTATAGTTGTATTGCATCATCTATTACTTGCTCATGCATGAACAAATATTTCAATATTATGTAATTATAGTTGCTTCCATGTTTAAATTAGTTTGCAAAAATTTGATACTTTTAGCTAACACTTTCAACATTACCATATATATTCAGATGGCTGCTCGGAACAATATAACGCCCGTTGCAATGCTTAAACCTAGAGTGTATCGACAAAGAATTAGAGGAAGAATCACAAAATTCTGGACAGCTCTCAACGCAAAAGCTTGAACAAAAATTTCTCACGACTTTATATTTGTTGACAAAGAGGTACGTTACTGTTATGTAAAACTTTTCATATCTTCAAACGTATTTACAACAATTATTTTCATTGCCATGCATAATTTCCTACCAATTTTTTTTTTTACCTTCGGTAATTTATCATAAGTTTAATATTAGAGACTTTGTTAAATTTGAAGGACCACCATAAGCAATTTATAACTTCCTTTCTATTATTCGCCAATTAAAAATGTTTCTTTTCTCCCAACATTTAAACTAATTGTAGACTATTGTATTGGTTTTAATATGTGCACGAAAAACCTTACTTTTATTTAATGAAAAAACAATTAATTATGTCAGAAAGATGCAATATTTCCAAATATGTCCTTATCAACACAAACCAAAGGAAAACCAAAGAAAAACCATCTTACTGCTGTTACAAATGCAAAGCCAACGTACGAAAACCTATGCCATGGTGAGTTTATTACATTAAGAAACCAATAATAAACTTCTTCAAAACTCATCAATCTCTCCTACAATTATTATTAATATATTTTTGTTAAATTCGTTCTACAGGCTCAATTTCAGCTTGATAGTTACTGACGATATGAGTGAGGCTCAATTCAGTTTTATTGGAAAACTAGCCGAGGACTTGGTTGGCTCTTCAGCACAAGACCTTTTAAACTGGTCCAAAACCGAAGGAAAGGAATACTTACCGCCAAAATTTAGCGAGCTGACGAACAAAGAATTGTTGTTTACAGTAAAATGGGAAAGAAACAGGTTCACACAAGATAGCATCTACTATCATGTGACTAACATATGAGATGTACCACCAACAACAGCACAGCAACTACCGACAACACCAGCAACGCCATATCAAAAAAGCAGGTACTAAAAATAAAACACAATATTTTTCTCAATTTTTCAAGTAATTCTGCACAAATGCTACAAAGTCATTGCCACCTGTGACTTCTCATTTTCCTTTATTCAAGTATTGTTGCCAATGAGGCATAGTGCTTAATAGATACATTATGCACATAGAGTATTAGATTATAATTAGCTTACACATTTTGAATGCAATCTATGTCAATATCTTCAGTTATTTGTCTTTTTAGCTTCACATAAGTTAAACATCCCAAGAATAAAAATGCTATAGGTGATAGTTCTCTTATTACTAACCTGCATTACAATATTAGGTTTACATTTTTTTAGGATTTGTCTTAAATAGAAAGTCTGATATCTTCTCAGTTTCACTTTTGATATACAACAATAAAGAGGTTACAGCTACTTTAGTTGGTACAAGGTAGATGAAATTCAAAACTGAAAACAAGTTTCCCTGATGAATTATCTCATGTATATACAACTAAAAAAAAAATGCCCGCTACTTTATTCCGACCAGCTTGAGCGCTACTTAATCTGTTTCTACTTAATGCCTTTTCTTTGAAATCACTATTTAATCTATTTCTACAACTAATTTTCTCATGCAGCTTTGAATCACAACCAAAACTTCCAGCAACTTCTGAGACAAATGAAACAAGCAGACCACTGTTTATACAAGAATTGTCGAAAAAGCCACGAACCAGGTAATGAAATCTTATATTCATATAATATTCAACAATACACAAAACGTTATAGAGAACAACCAAAAAGACTGTTACATAATGTTAACCTCTCTTCTACATAATGTACTCTATAACATCACTTTCACCATTCTGTCATAGGCCATCGATAAAAATATGTAGCCCATAACATCAGGCTTATGCCTTCTAGCAATCATGCTATTTAAATTATCATCGGCCTCATCAATTTTACCTTCAATGCACATCCCATTAATCAGATTGTTATAGGTCGCAATATCAGATTGATGACCTTTATGGCTTTCTAAATTCCACCTGTATGACACATACCCTTCATAAATCTGTCATCTACAACATCCATTACCTTCACAATTTAACTTTTTTTTATGCAACTCATAAAACATAAACCTTCAACCACAAATCAGAAACCAACAATTATGAACTTAAGCAACCTACCTAAAAACCCCATGAACTCCAAACCGCCCTAAACAATTCCTCATATAGAAACATTGCAAAACACATTATTAACATCTTCACAATCTATTCCTTAAACCAAATTATATTCACTATGCCTTGCAATAAGAAACCCCCCTATTAAGAGTTTGGATGAAAAATATATAAAAAAAAAATGCACTTCATTTTTGACTAAAACAATTGAATAAATTAAAGTAGTTCAATCATTTTCGAATTACAAGACAAACTAACACATCCTTATTTTAAACAACAGTGAAAGCAGCAGGAAAGCAAAAGAGAAGAAGGCATAATTGAGCTATGGTTTTTAAAAAACGTTGACATATTTTGTTAGTTGAAAATACTATTTTGTGTTGATAGAGATATCAACAAAACAGTTAACTATCTTGTCATGACAAAAGGTGTGCTTGGAAGATTCGCCATAAACAGATAGCACGCATACACAGAGCATGCTATCTCTCTTCCAAACATGATCTGCAGTCTATACTTACCTACTGTGAAGTGTTAGTTTTTGTTGTATAAAGATGAAAACATGATCTATTACCTACGCAATTTCTATAATGTGTCTATGAAGCTCACCACCTATATATGTTCTTCCATGTCTTAAAAACAATTGCATAATAGTTGCCGAAGCAACCTTTCAAATTTAAGGCTTTGAGATTCGTGCAAGTTGTAATTGATCGATTGAAAATTCTCTGGCAATTAAAAGAAGAATACCGTCCATTACATTTAATCAAACGAAAGTTTCTAAACTCAATTTATAATTTGTTTGTATCTTCGTTACCCTTTTTTTTATAAGCAAACTTTTTATTAACATTTTTATTCTTATCAAACTACTTATTTTTAATGTCAAAAAAAAATTGTATGTTATTTTTATGAAAATTCTTATTTACAGAATTTTAATTTAATAATTTGTACATTTATGTAGTTTAATTTAATAACATCTTTTTATAACCTAATTCATTTATGTAATTTAAATGCACATATATATATATATAGATAGATAGATAGATAAATGAATTAGGTTATGTAATTTAATAATTGAAGTAGGTGGCGAGGTGGCGAGGTGGCTGTCTCTGTTGAATCACCATCAAATAAAAAACGATCCATGTGGAATGCACTGGTACCTTTAATATTCGTGCAAAAGCAGATGGAGCGGTCAAGATCTAAACTCACAATTTATGTTACCTCAGGTGCTATCATCGTCTTTCTCCTAAAACTAAAAACTCAGGTGGAATTTATGTTATCTCCGCTCTCTCTCAGCTCCTCCATTCCATTCCAAATCTGTTTGATATCTTAGGAAATCCAGATCGAAGATTCTTTCCATTTTATCACAACGGCTAGCTCCTCCCATACTTCTATCTATTTAGTGGCATTTAGTTCAGTTTTTCGGAGAAAGAGCGAGGTAGAGAGAGAGATCGGGAGAGCCCGCGCCAAGCCTCCGCCTCTCATACACCGATCAAACTCTCTTGCACTAGCCAACCGACTTTCTCGTAATTACATAGCGCTCCAGATCTCTAATTCATTCCTTTTCCTGTTACAACTCGGGAAACTCTTCCTTCTTCTTCTTCTTCCTCATATCTATCAAACCTCTCTCTCTCTCTAGAGAAGTAGAGAAGTGAAGAAAGTCATTGTGAGAGAGTAAGATGCTTCGCTTAAGGGCATTTCGCCCTACGAGCGACAAGATCGTGAAGATCCAGCTTCATCCCACGCATCCATGGATGGTCACTGCTGATGCCTCCGATCGCGTCTCCGTTTGGGATTGGGAGCACCGCCAGGTTTCCATTCAACTTCATTTTTTCTCTGTAGGAATTACGATCAATGCATTGTAAATCTTCACTGATCTGATATTTCAGATAATATACGAGCTTAAAGCGGGAGGAGTAGATGAGAGGCGGTTAGTTGGAGCAAAACTCGAGAAATTAGCAGAGGGTGACACAGATTCCCACAGAGGCCATTAGAGGAGGCAGGTAACTCAATTTCACCCTTCTTTAGACCATCATTTTTCTAGAATTTTGGTACTGATATACAACATTCAGTGCTGAATTGCATAATACCATCTTGTAAGTTAACTGTACATACTGTTTCAGTTCATACCATAATTAGGTATACAGTTCTGTATCATTCTGGTATCAATTATGGAGGTACCTTACTAAAGCAAGC
This sequence comes from Carex pumila, assembly GCA_033356055.1. Taxonomy (NCBI): domain Eukaryota; kingdom Viridiplantae; phylum Streptophyta; class Magnoliopsida; order Poales; family Cyperaceae; genus Carex; species Carex pumila. The sequence goes on along the minus strand of JARJHM010001230.1, from coordinate 4,649 downwards.
TTGTATTGACATGCCAGTTCAAGTCCATCTGGGATGACCCCTTTCACTTTGATTTGTGTGTAATGGTTGGTCTATTACAGTCAGTGCTTCTGGTTGACATGGAAAATTACAATGATGCCCTTACACTGACGGACCATCTTTCTGTAAAGTGTGAAGCAGGTTGGTTTCTTTGACGATGACGTGTGTTACTGGCAGCACTGGCGTAGCCAGGCTGCGGCTTCTGAGGCCCCAACTGCAGTGAACCAAAACTCCTCTGCTTTTGGTGGTAGCCCAGTGACATCCACTAGAGGGAGACATGTTGTCGTGATTTGTTGTGAGAATAAGACCATCTTTTTGGATCTTGTTACCATGCGGGGACAGGATGTACCCAAACAGGAGCTTGATAATCGATCTCTACTTTGGTATGTGAAAAAAGCTTCTTCTTGTGAATCACTAAGCATAATAGGATTAAATGTTATGCTTTTCTTTTGTTATTTCTTCTAAAAATATGACCAAATTGTCCTCGTGATCTATCTCGAGAGTGAGGTAGTGGACATATTTTGGTGTTCTTATAAAATGTTTGTTAATATTCAGTAGTACATGACCCATTTGGTTAATTAAGCGCGCGCAAGACCTTTTTCTTTTATCCTTTCCATTTTTTCGATTTTTAATGTTTGAATATCACTTGAGCCACCGGTAAATGTTCAACTTTTCTCTTATTATAGTATGGAGTTCTTATCTCGGTCTGCTTCCAACGATGGCCCACTTGTTGCTTTCGGTGGTTCTGATGGTGTTATAAGAGTATTATCAATGATTACATGGAAGGTTATATGAAGCTTCCTAAATTGATTTTTTTAACTTTTTGGTATATTTTAATGAATCATGACTGAAGATGGTATACTGTGTAGATGGTCAGAAGGTACACGGGAGGTCATAAAGGCTCCATAGCTTGCTTGATGACATTTGTTGCAGCTAGTGGTGAGGTAGCACACAACACTAACTTTTCTTTTAAGACATGGTTAATTTACTGGTACTTGTTACTACGTGATATGAATTTTGATAAATTAGACTTTGTTATAGTTGATGCAGAATTTTTTTTGTTGTTGTCTATTTTGACCTTATCAGCAATTTTTGGTATCGGGCGCTAGTGATGGCCTTCTTATACTATGGAGTGCTGATCATATCAATGATTCACGTGAACTCGTTCCAAAACTTAGTCTCAAGGTAATTTTTCCTCCTCATTTGTTTAGCATGGAACTTAGAAATTTTGAGGAACGAATGAGAAAAACCAAAATTCAAATTCATGCTTTTGATGAATAGAATGGGACTCCCTTTCTTATTTCAAGACAGCACTTAATTGTATTTGTAGATACTATGTATCGCACTTCAGTCTGAAGTTCTCAAAATGCACAAATTTAGTATGTCTAATAAAGTGCCTGTTCTTAAACTGCTATCATATAATAATCTGATTTTCTCATTATTTTATTGGGTGTGAACAGGCACATGATGGGGGTGTTGTTGCAGTTGAGCTCTCAAGAGTAATGGGAAGTGCACCACAACTTATCACCATTGGTGCTGATAAAACTCTTGAAATCTGGGACACAATGACATTTAAGGTATATTTACTAGAAGTTAAGCATCATTTTCAGATCATCACTTACAATTTCGAATTGTGTCTGTGATGTTTGCTTGATAACTAATAATGTAAAAGTTGGGAATATGTTGTGAGGCACTGCCATAGTATGTTCCTACTGCCATTTTGGGTAACGTGGTCCATAAATCCCATATATACTTGCTTTTCACATCTATTACTACAATTGTGCCCAGTGATGACCTCAATTTCCCATCCTTTTTTTTGTTTTTGATTTAGGTATGCTTATTTGTTCATGCTGGTTAAGCACTTGCATTGACTTTCTCTTCTTTGTTTATATTTTGTCCGCCAATTTACTGAATGGCTGTTCAAGTGCCAGTCCTGTCTATTATTATATAAATAAGGATAAATAGTCAGTATAGTCCTGTTCAAGTGCCAGTCCTGGTGTTAGGCTCATTTTTCTTGAAAATCATGACATTTGGAAAATCAGGTCTCTCCTCAGTTTGACATTTGTTTAAATTTTTAGTTTGATCTGTTTACAAAAAAAAAAAATGCCTTGTCAATTTCATTTTTTTGGTATAGCCCACTAAAAAGAGTGCTATAGGTCATGACATTAGACTCATGAGCGTTGTCAATTTCATTTTCAGTTTGGAAATCATCGCATTCAGCAAATGTGATACTTTGTCGTTCCCTCCTTTCTTGCGTAGCTCTTCTAAAAGAGTGTTGAACGTGGCACACGTCTTGCCTTTTGGAAATCATCACATTGAGAAAATTTGATGCCTTCTCACTTTCACCTTAGTTTCACAACTTGTATAGGCCACGGCATTAGGATCATGTCCTTTGCAAATCATGACATTTAGGAAATCTAATGCCTTGTCAGTTTCACCTTTATTTCAATCATATAAAGTATAAAATCCAATGGTTCTTTATTTCAGCTTTCTTGCACAGCTCGCCATAGGTGAGATGACATTAACCTTACATTGTTCATAAATTATGACATTTAGAAAATCTGCCGCCTTCTCAGTTTTACCTTTGCTTCACAGCCCATCTATAAGAGTGTTGTAGATCACAACATTAATCTCACATCCTTTAGAAAACGTGAAAATCTGTTGCCTTCCTTGAGTACCAGCTTCAGGACTACTACGGCTTGCTCAAGGACCACATCTCTGACCCTTGATACTGGACCAAGATCAGCGCGTGCTTGAGGGATGGCAAGGTATGCAAGGACATGCGAGACTATGTCAGAGACCAGAATACTGGCATGCGCATGCAGCAGCCGACCAATCTCTCTTCTATTAAGGTGAGTATTTTTTTTTTCTTTTAGTTTGTTCCTACCTTACTTTAATTGAACGAAGTGGTTTTCTTTTGAAGTGATGGAATTAGAAAGTTTTAGTAATCAATTTCAGGATTTTTGCAAGTTTTGTCTCTGATAATGTAGTTGTGCTTGCCCTCCTGCTCTCTGTTTCCGCTGCTCAAGCTTCTAGGTATCTCTCTCTTCGATTCTTTGGGGTACCTTCAGTTTTGCATGCTTTTTCCTATAGTCTAATAAAATAGGGAAAGCACCAGTTGTGTGCTAGCTTGAGCTATTTTCCTTTATGTAAAATTTCTGGTCAAAGAATTCCTTAAGTCGTTTCCTGGATTGGTAGGTATTGTTCCTGTGAATGTGATACATATATGTGCTGAACATAAGTGCAACTTTTCTTGAATTTAAAGAATCTAATTGTAATTTGCTGTTACTTTTGTTAAAAAGGAGGAGGATATATTAGACAAACTGGACAAGAAGGCCCAAAGATATTTGCATGGCAAAAAACAAATTTGGAGGTTTGCTTTCTTATTTCCCTTTTCTCCGAAAAATCTACTGTGTTGCCACTAAAGTTTAGTGATATAATGTTTGTTGAATTTTCTCTATTAATTATTTTCAGGGTTTGATGGATAATGTTATTTGCAATCAGCACGGACTATTTTGCTTTTCTTTTTATTTATTTATTTATTAAAAAACCTTTGCATGATGAAAATTAAAACATAAAAGCCCCAAAGATGGCTTATCATTGTAGTTATTAGAATTGAGATATTGTTCTGTTTGTACATTTATACATAGCATATTAAGGAAGACTCTTCTTATTGTAGATTGAGGTGTGCTTACTCCACGGAGAGCTTGGCAAGTACGATGGTACCATAGAATCCCTCCGCCCCCCCCACCCCCCCACCCCCACCCCCACCCCCACCCCCACCCCCAAGCCCTCATTGTTAGTTTCAACTCTCCTCAATGAATACAACTGTTGATGTGATGTAGGGTTTAAGCTGGATTGAACTGTCAGCCAGTAGTGGGCGGATTCCACATATTACCAGCTTGGGAGGTAATTTCATTAGCTTGTACTTTAAACTTTCACTAAATAGCAGCCTCTTCAATTGGTCCGTTCTCATGTGTTGATTTCTCTAATAGTAAAGAACAGCAACCATTTTTGTAGAGTAAAATTATTAATTAAAGCATTGCTTATGACAACATTACCAGTTCTGTGAAAAATTATTTGGGTCCAAAGCGCTTCCTGTTATAGATTGAGATGCTACGATTAATTAGTAATTTTAGGCAATTATCAGGTTACTTCTCCATGGACAATCCTATAATATTTATGTACACTGCTTTGCCTCTTCATCCAAATCTCTCACATTTAACACATATTTCCCCTGTTTTGTCTACTATTCATTGCATTGTTCTCCATTCTACGGATGATGAAAGCTCTACACCACTACACCGTGAATGACATAAGCACTGTGTTATATCATATCACCCAAGTGTTATTGCCATTTAATTTGCTAATCATTTTGTAATAAACTAATGTTTACATAACTAATGTAGTTTACCTACTATTGGTAGTACATGTAAAATATATGATATGTTTGTCGCAATTTTTGTTTTGTTTGATAACTCTTTACTTATATTCCCATGTAAAATATGTGACATGTTTTTTGCAATTTTTGGTTTGTATGATAACTCTTGCTTACATTTTTCAATATTAATGACTACTTTAAAAATTGCTGTCACTTATATTAATTTATTTGTGAAATTAGCTGCTTACCA
>JARJHM010001229.1:0-49119 GCA_033356055.1 Carex pumila | reverse complement strand
TTCAAGATAGATGTGTGTCATCCTTGCTAACTGAATCTTTTCTTGATCTTGAGCAGATTATCAAATATAATTACTCTTGTAATTATACCGCTAGCAGATAATCTAACTCTATCAAGGGGCCCAGTGATGCTATAGCTCGTATAGAGATACGAGGGACAAATAGTACTTTTGGTAGACTATCACTTCCTCAGCTAAGCTATACATATGGGAATGCTACCGTTATGACTGCTTTTTACGGACAGCGGTAGATAGCAATCACACATACATATTTCTTAGTGGGAATGATAAATACCTCATAGTTTAGAACGTGACACTGAATGAGAAACATTAATGACACGAACACAATTCTATTTAATGTCTCATTCGGGGTCTGTCAAATTCCATGTTCCTAGAACATGTATCTATGTGATTAAAATGACATCTCGTGTCAGGTGGTTTGTAAAACTTAACCATCTTTTAATCCACATACTAACCTTTTCGCGGTAATTAGTGTTCCTGCTAATTACCTTGGTTAGTGACCTTTTAAGAGTATATATCATCTATATTATGGAGTTTCACAATTTCAGTCATGAACTCGAAATGATCCATAAATGCAATAATACTCAAGGCAACAAAATGATATTAATCATCCAATTCATGAACAAAGCTTTATGATAAATTATCGTATTATTGACTTCTAGATTATTACAAACTAACATATTCGAATGCACATTAGTCACTATATATATATAGAGAGAGAGGGGGGGCTATGGTGCATTGCAATGCATGGAGGGGTTTGTGCATTGGACCATAAATCTAAAATTCAAAATTCAAAGGACCGATCCAAACCGTTCGTCTTGTTCTCCATATTAATATGTGCTTGGAAACCAAATTTTACATTTTTCTGAATCTTTTTACTATTTATTAAGTATTTTACAAAATTGTTGATCCAACGGTGACTTAACAAAACAGTAAAATCAACAGCCACCGTTGGATCAAAAATTTTGTAAAATACTTAATAAATAGTAAAAAAATTCAGAAAAATGTTAAATTTGGTCTCCAAGCACATATCAATATGGAGAACAAGATGAACGGTTTCGATCGGCCATTTGGATTTTGAATTTTAGATTTATGGTACAATGCACAAACCCCTTCATGCATTACAATACACCATAGCTCACCTATATATATATATATATATATATATATAGAGAGAGAGAGAGAGAGAGATAGGCTAATGTGTATTCGAATGTATATGGTCCGAAGTGCTTACGGTCCAAATTTGAAATTTTTAAAATCCAAACGGTCGATACCGTTCATCCTGTTCTCTATATTAATATGTGCTTGGAGACCAAATTTTATATTTTTCTAAATTTTTTTACTATTTATTAAGTATTTACAAAATTGTTGATCCAACGATACTTAACAAAACAGTAAAATCAGCAGCTACCGTTGGATCAACAATTTTGTAAAATACTTAATAAATAGTTAAAAGAATTTAGAAAAATATAAAATTTGGTCTCCAAGCACATATTAATATGGAGAACAAGATGAACAGTTCAGATCGACCGTTTGGATTCTGAAAAATTAAATTTGGACTGTAAGCACTTCAGCCGAAGTGCTTACAAATGCATATTAGTCACTCTCTCTCTCTCTATATATATAGGGCACGGCTAAATTGCTGCCGGCAGCAGTTCAGCAGAGGTGCTGCCGGGGCAATATCATAAATTGTGATGTTCAAAACAACAAATCCAAACCGTTAGATGTTTAATCTATATTATAATCTACTTGGAAACCAAATTTTACATTTTTTGGAATTTTTTTACTATTTATTAAGTTGGTTTGAAAACTGCTGATTTCAGTAAATTTTTGTAGCATTGAAATCAGCGGTTTTCAAACCAGCTTAATAAATAGTAAAAAAATTCCAAAAAATGTAAAATTTGGTCTCCAAGTATATTATAATATAGATAAAACATCTAATAGTTTAGATTTGTTGTTTGGACATCAGAAAATAAAAAAAGCCCCGGCAGCACCTCCGGCTGAAATGCTGCCGGCAGCAATTTAGTCGTGCCCTATATATATATATATATGAGGAGGGATCAAGTTACAACATTTTTTGAGTTACAACAAGTTACAACAAGCTTTTTTAAAATTTTGAAAGTCCAAATCGTCGATCCAAACCGTTAGATATGATCTCTACAATAAAATGTGCTTGGAGACCAAATTTTACATTTTTTGGAATTTTTTTACTATTAATTAAGATGGGTACAAAAACTAGTCAAATTCAGACCATTGAATTTTGTACCCATCTTAATAAATAGTAAAAAAATTTCAAAAAATATAAAATTTGGTCTCGAAGCACATTTTATTGTAGACATCACATCTAATGGTTTGGATCGACGATTTGAACTTTCAAAATTAAAAAAAAAGCTTGTTGTAACTTGTTGTAACTTGATCCCTCCTCTATATATATATATATATATATATATATATATATATATATATATATATATATATATATATATAGGCTAATATGCTTTCGGTAGCATATGGGCCGAAATACACACGGTTCAAATTTGAAATTTCAAAATCCAAACGGTCAATCCGAACCGTTCATCTTCTTCTCAATATTAATATCTGCTTGGATACCAAATTTTACATTTTTCAGAATTTTTTTTACTATTTATTAAGTATTTTACAAAATTGTTGATCCAACGATGGTTGCGCAAAATAGTAAAACTGTTGGATTAGCAATTTTCAAAGTGGCTTAATAAATAGTAAAAACATTCAGAAAATTGTAAAATTTGGTCTCCAAGCAGATATTAATATGGAGAATAAGATGAACGGTTCGGATCGACCGTTTGGATTTTGAAATTTTAAATTTGGACCGTGTGTATTTCGGCTCATATGCTACCGAAAGCACATTAGCCTATATATATATATATATATATATATATATTGGTGCAAGCAATGTAGTAGAGAGAAAATAAGGTGCCTTTGATCTTGAAATTCTAACTCCTCCTTGCTTAATAGGCTCGTAAGGTGCCTTTTCTAAATAAGATACATTCAAAATAGTCCCAAAGTATGAAATTGCTCAATTGATGAGTATTGAGCACAAAAAATGAAAATAAAATTTACATCTCTCAACACTTGTGTAGGAATTTCGAATACGTTATATGTATGACAATTGATTCAGTTCAAGATTCGTTCACTATCTGAAAATCATAATTCATATATAAACCCACTATTATTAAAACCAGACCGGATCAGACGGGTGGATACCGGAATAAACCAGCCGAAACCAAGTCTGGTTCAGTTTGTTTATAAGACCAAATATGCATATAAACCGAAAAAAAATTAAAAAAATTGGACGTTTTCTTTTTCAAAACCAGTGAATCAAACCAACCGGTGATCTTTCAATGTTTTTATTGAAGTTTGAACTAGAAGGGGCCATTTGGCCATTTATTCCTTGGTTAAAAAAGGCTAAATGGACCTAACATATGATATTCCGTGTTCAATGCTAAAATTTCATTTTTTATTACTAGCTCACCATGTAAAGATTTGTATCCTAGATGGTATTCACGCATTCCAAATGTTTTTTCTATTTTTAATTTTTTTATTATCTCAATGTCTATATAAACTCCTTTTTGAATGAAATTGCAGAAATAATTAGAATGAATGATCCACTTGAATTGAGATTTCAAGTGATCATATCAGCCCTCTTAGAAGTTAAGAAATATAATAAAATGATTGTTATTGCGCCTTCTTTCCATCTTCGTCGAGGAAATATACAGGCATCCACACAAACCCCAAGGCAAAGGCAAAATGGCACGCATGGGAAGCGGGTTGCGTTCAATGGTTTCGTCTAAATCGATCTGATATCTACTTAATTGGAACCGCGCGAATTAATTTGGAGTCTTGGACTGATATTCGCTCAGAACTGTTTGATTCGTTTCTAATGATACTATATCGATTTGTGTCCAATGACCGGGTCTATGCCATGCACATTGTTTTAAAAAGTATTTCTTTAAATTAAGTAAGAACTATATGTTATTGTAAATATATTTTCCTAAATTTTTTGTTTCATGCACACTGTTTTAGAAAGTATATATTTCTTTAATTTAAGTTACAACATTGTTATTGTAAATATATTTTCTTACCAAATTCAGCTGTCCATACAAAATGGGATTGTGTCATGATCAGTTATGCCAGGTAGCATTGAGCGGAGGTCCGTTGTATGACAGAGGAACTTATGTAAAGATCCAAAGTTATTAAATTTGCACTTTCAACGTGATTATTTACTCAATTTTCAGTGGTGGCGAGGGCCTTGCCTCATGGTGTCCAAAAAAGTGCTAAATTTTGTGTTTTGTTGTGTTGTGTCATTTTTATTTATTGAAATTATAATTGCTCCCAACTATTAAAAAACATTGGTTTAATTAATGCAACAAATATAGTTATTGTAAATATATAACTTGCTAAATTTTAATTCTTATACCAAATTAAGCCTTTTATAAAATATATATATATATATATATGATTCAGCCCCTACAAAATAGGATGGTCTCATGATCAACTGCCTAGGCAGCAGCTGCAGTGGAATTAAGTTGATTGTGTGATCGAATAATAAAAAAAAAGGGTTGATTGTATGAACAATATGATAGAAAGGAACTTATATAAAGGTTTGAAATTACCAAATTTGCATTTTTAATGTCACATTTTACAAACAATTGAAATATTGTTTGATTTTTATATTTGTTTTGTACTAAGGAAGTCGGATTTAAAATTGCAATCACTCGACGACATTCAAATTTTAGTAGTTTTAAAGAGAAACTATAAGGAAAAATGGGAGGTAACACAATTAGCTAGAAAAATATTCTAAAATTGTTATACTCAAAAGTCAAGAGTTTACGAACCTTAGTAACTATTATCAAGTTTAAAAAAAAAAAAAAAAACAAAGAATAACTACAAGAAGAGAGTTCTTCGGTCAAAATGATTGGAACTATAGATAAAAGGAAATTCATAAAGTTTCAGTAATTAAAATCTCAAAATTGATTCCAGGATATGTGGCAACCCGGGCGCAGCAACTGACAGCGTCCCCGGATGCATGGGCACCACACGCCGACCAAAAAAATAGTTCATTCGTCACTAATTTATCAAACCACCTTCCACACCTCCTTTCCAAAACCGCTGGCGCTTCTCACCAAATCCATGGGAGCATCTCTCCACCTTTATATACCCATCCCCACCTTCCCTCCTTTCTTCATCCCACATTAGCACTTGCGTATTTTAATCTCTCTCTCTTCTCTTCTCTTCTTTGCAAGTTGCAGTAATCCATATTTGTATCAGACCTGTTGTGTTTTGATTCATTATAAGGGAAGGTAATTAAAATGAGGATGAGCTGCAATGGATGTAGAGTTCTGAGGAAGGGATGCAGCGATAGCTGCGTGATCAGGCCATGCCTTCAGTGGATTCCGAACTCTGAGGCTCAGGCTAACGCCACTGTCTTTCTCGCCAAATTTTACGGCCGTGCCGGTCTTATTAATCTGATCGCTGCTGGTCCAGAGCACCACCGCCCAGGTATTAACATTTCTTCAACAAATATAGAAGTTGATTATCTATTGAACAAATAAGGTTCTCAACAAGGACTTAATGTAATTATGTTCTAATGTATGAATGAATTGTGTTTCTTTTTACAGCTATTTTCCGGTCGTTATTATATGAGGCCTGTGGAAGGATCTTGAATCCAGTTTACGGCTCGGTTGGGTTGCTATGGTCAGGGAACTGGAAGTTGTGCCAAGCAGCTGTCGAGTCCGTCTTGAGAGGGCGTCCAATTACTGCAGCACCTGAGGCTGCCACCGCTTCAATCCCACTACTTAAGAGCTGTGATATCCGCCATGTGGCAAAGGGTTGTGATATTGCAGCTGAGCTGCACAGGGTTTCTGATAAGTCAAGGTCTAAGTTTAAGAGGGCTGGTGCAAGTCACAACAGGTCAAGTCTTGCATTGCCTGAGCAAGTAGGGTTCATGTCGTGTCATTTAAGATGCGAAGCAAGCCATGAGTCTGCTAACCAAGAAAGTGATAGTCATCTTTCACTGGAGACGGTAGTTGATTCGCATGTCAGTCAGGCTGAACCGAGCGGGAAGGACGATAAAAATGGAGAGATGGGTTTGGATCTTACACTGGGTTTGGTTTTTATGACCCAGTCAAGTGAAGACGAGCGAACTGTGACGGCTGATGAGGAGAGATCTCATGGTGACGAATCGAGATCCAACACATACCCGGTGGAACTCGGTCTCACTGTGCCTGTAGCTGTGTGAAGTTGTACTTGTGTCTTTTTTGTGAAATTTAAAATTTCATATCAGAACAAATTTACAGGAGGAGCGGAAGAGAGCTTGGGAGGGAGACGGAGAGAGACAGAGAGTGTGTTAATTAAAAATTTAAAACCTCTGGCTGTCATCTAAAATGAAAAAAATGTTTTGACCGGTTTTGAGAAATTAATCATCCTGTAATTGAAATTTTTATCTGACATATATATTTAATTCTTCTTTATTTAATGATAGTATTATACATCTGCAATTGTATGTTCTTCCCAGTGTAACATGTACGGCATGTTTTGGTGCACACTTAAAATGCTCAGAGATAATTTTTTTTTTTTGAAGGCCAGGAAACAATGCTCCTGAAAGTTCAAAAAGAAGTAAAATATTTACATTGTTTTGAATTACACCCCAAAATCTCAGTGCATCATAAGTTTGTACGCCATTTTGTATTCTCCATCGCTGTTATACCGACTAAGTCTGGTACCGATTTGCTTTTCCCCGTGAACAACCTCCTGTTGCGTTCTCGCCATAAGGCCCAACATCCTGACAGTACCAGCCCAAACGGTGTCCCAGAACCTAATAGCCAGTTTGTCAAAGCCCTTCCTAATGCTCAGAGATAATTAAAATTAAGTATAACACATATAGTTGTTCTTAATTTACATGGTGTGGCTGTGGCATTACCATGAATGATTATATTGTCTACTTTATTGTCATAGAAGAACAAATAAATTTGGCTTTCCTAAAGCAGAAACCCTTGCTTCTTTCTCAAACATGACGAATTACATAAGAATAAATAAAAAAGAAGTAAATTGCAAATGGTCAATTTTTTACTAATTAATTACTCCACAGTTCTAATTTTTGACGATCTAAGTTCTTAATAATGTTATATTATATCAAAGAAATATAATGAGACTTGTTGTAGTGGTTTATATTCAATAAAAATGATGCTACTGTGTTCTCACATTTGGGAGAGACAGAATCTAACCATATGTATATGTGTGTGTGAGTACACACATGCAAAAACATATATTAGCCTTTGCCAAGGCCTCAAAATGCGTGCATAAATGAAATTAATACTTCTTATACATATTACAGGTGATTCCACATGCATGGCACCAATTGTATATTCCTTGGATCTACTCATCAACATATATGTCAAAAATATTGCGAATGACTTATTTTCATTACTTTTGTTCTGTCAAGTCAAACAAACAAACTGAGTTAATATGCTCATTGCAATGTCATATTTTTGTTAAGAATTGAAGTTCTTCTAAATTGTAATTTACGTATCAACGATTTAAATATATAGTGCGTGGAGGATCGATTCATAGCGGTAAGCGCGCAGTTGTCATAGCTAATAGCAGATAATGGATATTTAACTGGTAAATCGGTTCATAGCGGAAATATTTTTTCTTGCTATTTTTTATATTTTGTAAGCAATAAAATCCAATACAAAAATAACTAAAATTAATTGCAACCTCATGTTGCAATACCAATTTAAATTATTTTCCATATATCGAAATAAAAATTAAGTAAATCAAGATTGTCTAATAGTAATTACGACAAAAATCTCCAGCTTACAGTAAAAACCATACTCCAGTTTACACTCACAAATGTACTTAATTATTGGTTTTTTCATTAATACTCATTTTAAATTTACAAAATTGCCATTTTATCCTTTATTAAAAATAAGGATGTAGTTTGTGTAATAATAATAATAATAATAATAATAATAATAATAATAATTATTATTATTATTATTATTATTATTATTATTATTATATAAGTTAATAATATAAGTTTTTAACCATGCTTATAAATAGTCATTGTCACAATAAAAACATTAAATGGAAAAAATAAAACATGATTTTAGTATTAAAAATTAAAATTGGAGAAGTTTTTTAAAGTCCACTAACTTAATTAGCGAAAAAATCACTGTTTCCACTAAAATAACCACTATTGTCTGATAAAAATATGCTGCTATTGATGAAAAAAAAAGCTAAATCAGCATAGCGTTTATCATATAGTGCAGTGGCACGATCCCGACTATGTACTTAGAGACGGAGGTTTAATTCTCATGAAAAACATCTAAAAAAATAATGGATGTAATGGTCCTTTAATAAGAAATACTATAATACCGAAGAAGAGAGACATTAATTAGGGGAAAGCAGCAGTTGAATTAATTCTATATATGTACACAAAACACAAAAGAGACCGAGTAACAGCTAGCTGCACTCCATATACTGCATGCGGTAATGGACTAATACACAGTATTTAGGAACATATATATTATAATCTTATTTGAAAACTTCTTAGTATGAATAGCAGTTAACTGTGCTGTTTGCAGATTTGGCGCTAGTTCAGTACATAATTGTTTGCTCTCGATCTCTATACATAGGTAATTGATATTTTTTCATGCTCTCTTTATCACGCACGCTAACACTGACACTCCAATTAATCACTAAGAACAAAATACGTTTAAATAACAGCATAGCGGTTGATATAGTGCTGCTATCACAATCTGGAAGACAAACTACTATGAGTATATATCATCTTTTTTTTCTTGCAATTTTGTAATTTTTTACCTATATAGTTTCTCAAATAACAGTTGGCAAATATATAGTACAAATATACCAGTTATTGGGCTCTATGAGAGCTTAAAATCAGTTATCATTTTGTTAGAATGAGATGAATATTGCTATTCAAACACCATCAACAATTTTATAAGAGAAAACATGATGTTCTAACATAATATCTTTACAAAAGCATCCAACTATAGAAAAATCTCTCTGCTCACTACACCGATACTGGTATGACCTTAAAACCTTGAACGAATTCAATACACCAGTGGCTCAGCTAGATGAACTTCAGTGGTGTCAATACTTATTGGACATTACCACTGAAGAAATAAAACTTTTGGTTATGTCATTGATCCAAAATCCAAATATGCATGGAAGAAAAGAAGAAAAAAAATCAATACTAACTAGAGATTAATTTCATTATCATCCTTTGAAGTTGTGGAAATAGTCACGCAGGTCTAAACTATATCAGTATGTTATATATATTTTTTTCAAAATTTAATTTTTTCAAGAAACATTTTACTTAAAAGACATGAAGAATGCTTAACTACTTTTTAAAAAATATATTTTGCCGAATTATTTGTTTGTTAAAAATTTAGATTCTAAAATTAATTTACGAGATATAAACAATCTTATGCGATATGGACGGATAGCACACAATAGTGATGCTGCTATCCGCTTCAAAAAAAATGGACGGCCGTCAAGAACCTGTTATCTGCATATGCTTGCAATAAAAAAATACATATCTATGGAATTTTATAAAGCCAAGTTAATTTGTAGTTAATTAAAGAAAAATATGAAATAGCTTCATATATTCCAACTTGCCCATATGTAGTAGTTTTGAATTGAAACTTGAATCTACAAGGCATTTGCTCTTAAAAAAAAATAGAAGGTTTATGCGTATTAGAAAGAATATAGAAAAGTACGACTCAGAAACGGCGGTACCAGGGTGGGGAAATTAAAACCAAGGCATGTAAAGAGCTGACAACTTAATTAATCATATATTAAGTGTTGTTTATATCTATATGATAGTTGTTGAATATATATCCAAGTTCATCGGTCCATATTAGTTGCATCTAGTGGGCCATGAACAATAACATATTATTTATATACTAGCTCCCTGGATTTTGCTAAACAAGGCTGGGGTTGATGAGGTCCAGTCAGCATGCTTATCTGATTCCTTAAGTAAATGAAACATATAATATATCTTATGGTGGATTAAAATATGAAGAGAACCTTATAAGCATAATAAATTTGCATCATTTCATTGACTATTAATTGTTCTATTATCTTTCTAAAGTTAGTTCTGTGGGACGTTGGAAACCGGTTGCGACTTCATATATAGTTTGAAACAGTCGAAAAAAGAAATGTACTATATATAATTGCATAAAATAATTAAATAGAGACAACTAAATATAATTAGTTTTCAGTTGAAATTCGCTGAAAATGCAACAATGCCAGAGTACATGAAAGTAATTTAGTGAGCTATAATGTTTCCGGTTTTTGACTAAGAACTTGTTAATTTGTTAATTGTTTTGTTGAAAGTTGAGAAATTCAGTACGTACATTAGTTAATTTTTCTAATTAAACTATTCTCATTGGTAGTTAATTGTTTTGTCACAAGAATCTTAAACCAACAAAATTATATATATATATATATATATATATATATATATATAGAGAGAGAGAGAGAGAGAGAGAGAGAGAGAGAGAGAGAGAGAGACA
The DNA here is from genome assembly GCA_033356055.1 of Carex pumila. Taxonomy (NCBI): domain Eukaryota; kingdom Viridiplantae; phylum Streptophyta; class Magnoliopsida; order Poales; family Cyperaceae; genus Carex; species Carex pumila. Next base: position 38,521 of record JARJHM010001229.1, on the reverse strand, counting down.
GAGAGACAGGCTAATACGCTTTCGGTAGCACTTCGGCCGAAGTGCTGCCACCCCATTTTCGATTTTTCAAAATCCAAATGGTCGATCCGAACCGTTCATCTTGTTCTCCATATTAATATCTGCTTGGAGACCAAATTTTACATTTTTTGGAATTTTTTTGCTATTTATTAAGCCACTTTGAAAATCCCTGATCCAACGGTGGCTTGCCAAACAGTAAAATCAGGGGTTCACCGTTGGATCAGCGATTTTCAAAGTGGCTTAATAAATAGCAAAAAAATTTCAAAAAATATAAAATTTGGTCTCCAAGCAGATATTAATATAGAGAACAAGATGAACGGTTCGGATCAACCATTTGGATTTTGAAAAATCAAAAATGGGGTGGCAGCACTTCGGCCGAAGTGTTGCCGAAAGCGTATTAGCCTGTATATATATATATATATATATATAGGAATATGCTAGCATGCTATGCATAGCATAGAACCCCTCCATGCAACGGCTTGGATTTTGAGTTTTCAAAATCCTAATGGTCAATCCGAACCGTTCATTTTCTTCTCCATATTAATATCTGCTTAGAGGCCAAATTTTACATTTTTTGAAATTTTTTGCTATTTCTTTATATTTATTGAAAATTATTGTTTTCAGCAAATCTGTACCATAAAAAAACAGTGATTTTCAATAAATCTAAAGAAATAGTAAAAGAATTCCAAAAAATGTAAAATTTGGTCTCCAAACACATATTAATATGGAGAACAAAATGAACGGTTCGGATCAACCGTTAAGATTTTCAAAACTCGAAATCCGAGTTGTTGTATGGAGGGGTTCTATGCTATACATAGCATGCTAGCATGTTTCTATATATATATATATATATATATATATATATATATATATACAGAGAGAGAGAGAGATGGGCTACGGTGAGTTGCGAAGTAAAAATGCGTTTCTACTTCACGCCGTAATTTTATTTTGAAAGTTCAAACGACCGATCCGAACCATTAGATGTTTAATCCATATTGAAATGTCCTTGGAGACCAAATTTTACATTTTTTGAAATTTTTTTACTATTTATTAAGCATTTTTGAAAATTGTTGTTTCTCTGTGAACAATGAAAATAGTAAAATTTTCTGGACCATCAGATCAGCGACTTTCAAAATTGCTTAATAAATAGTAGAAAAAAATCCAAAAAATGTAAAATTTGGTCTCCAAGCACATTTCAATATGGAGAACAAGATGAAGGGTTCGGATCGATGTTTTGAACTTTAAAATCACAAAGTATGAGTGTGAAGTAAAATAGTCGCTTTATTTCGCAACTCACTGTAGCCCATCTCTCTCTCTCTATATATATATATAGAGAGAGAGAGAGAGTGACTAATGTGCATTCCTATGCATATGGGCCGATATGCATAAGGTCCAAATTTGAAATTTCAAAATTCAAAAGGTCGATCCGAACAGTTTATCTTGTTATCCATATTAATATGTTCTTGGAGACCAAATTTTACATTTTTCTGAATTTGTTTACTATTTATTAAGCCATTATAAAAATTGCTGATCCAACGGTGGCTGCTGATTTTACTGTTTTCTTAAACCACCGTTGGATCAACAATTTTCAAAGTGGCTTAATAAATAGTAAACAAATTCAGAAAAATGTAAAATTTGGTCTCCAAGCACATATTAATATGGAGAATAAGATGAACGGTTCAGATCGACCGTTTGAATTTTGAAAGGTCAAATTTGCACTGTATGTATTTCGGCTCATATACATTCGAATGCACATTAGTCTCTCTCTCTCTCTCTCTCTCTATATATATATATATAGAGAGAGAGAGAGAGAGAGAGGAGGAGGGATCAAGTTACAACATTTTTTGAGTTACAACAAGCTTTTTTTAATTTTTGAAAGTCCAAATCGTTAATCCAAACCGTTAGATATGATCTCTACAATAAAATGTGCTTGGAGACCAAATTTTACATTTTTTTGGAAATTTTTTACTATTTATTAAGATGGGTACAAAAACTAGTCAAATTCAGACCATTAAATTTTGTACCCATCCTAATAAATAGTAAAAAAATTTCAAAAAATATAAAATTTGGTCTCCAAGCACATTTTATTGTAGAGATCACATCTAACGGTTTGGATCGACGATTTGGACTTTCAAAATTAAAAAAATGTTTGTTGTATCTTGTTGTAACTCAAAAAATATTGTAACTTGATCCCTCCTCATATATATATATATATATATATATATAGGGTCTGGCTAAATTGCTGCCGGCAGTGCTGCCGGCCCTTTTTCGTGTTTCTGATGTCCAAAAAACAAATCTAAACCATTAGATGTTTAATCCATATTATAATCTACCTGAAGACCAAATTTTACATTTTTTGGAATTTTTTTACTATATATTAAGCTAGTTTGAAAACTGCTGATTTCAGTAAATTTCTGCAGCATTGAAATCAGCGGTTTTCAAACCAGCTTAATATATAGTAAAAAAATTCCAAAAAATGTAAAATTTGGTCTCCAAGTAGATTATAATATGGATTAAACATCTAATGGTTTAGATTTGTTTTTTGGACATTAGAAACACGAAAAAGGGCTGGCAGCGATTTAGTCAGGCCCTGTATATATATATATATGATTCAAAGCTTGTTATTGGCTTCATGTTTCTTTTTTCATTTTTCTTTTGTTCTGTACGTTGTGTTTGAATGGGAAAGTGGGCTTAGATTTCTCAACTAGTCAACTCTTAATATAAAACGGGACACGAAAGTACTTACGAACAAAGAAATTTTATTTTTATCTCCAATATCGACACCATTTGTTTCATGTAGTATAAATAATCTTCATGGGATTAATTAATTATATACAGATTCAAATGGTAATTTAATTCCAAGGTGCTTTTATGAATAGAGTTTGTGGTAAATAGATCATCCATGGCCACTAATGAAACAAACTCATCCGAATCTAAAATATATAGACTTTTTTATCTTTCAAATTAAAAGTTTTAGTAGAAACTCCTAGGGGATTTTAATATGAACTGATCACTAGATGAATTCGAGTTGAAATTAAAACAAAAGGAAAAAGGGATTTCCTGAGTCCTTTTGCTCACTTGAAAAATTCTAACGGACTTCATTAAGTACACTATTTCTCAGTGGAGGTAGCACAAGTTGAGAATTCGATTTCCCCTCACAAATCTTGGTAACTACTATCAAGTTTTCAAAAAATACACTATTTCTCTCTGCAGAAAAGTTAGTTAAAGGTAAATGGTAAGTAGATCAATCGAATAAACTATTATTCTCATAATAATTAAGGCCTGTAATACAGATTCAATGCACCTATTGTATAGAGATAACACAAGTGTCGTTGTTTGATGACATGAAATGCATATCTTATTAATCAAAGCATCATTTATTTTGTATAATTGCATGTAAGTTGCGGATTCAAGTTGCTACTTTCTTTCCTCAATAGTAATTAATTACAAGAAGTTGCTCATTACGTGTTATCCTCTTTACAATATTAATTAATTCTTTATTAACACAAGTTGCCATAATATTATATAGAGCTGAGCTCTGATTCAATGCACACATTATAGTATGGATTATAGTATGGATTCCAAAACAAGCTAAATTTCCAAGCTGTCATTGTTAACCTTTCCAAGTTCCAGCTAACTTCACTGATTGTATCTTGAAATATTATTTGTAATATTCCTGCAATTTGGGCTATCTAAAGCTTTCCAAATGCATCAACAGAAATTAATTATGATACCACAAGGAGGTAGGAATATAGATTATAGATGCTAACAGAATCTCTTTCAAACAAAAAGTTGTAAAATCAATTTCTGATAAAAAATATATATATATAATGTTTTTGAGCCTAGCGTTAAAGCAGAAGGCTAGGAAGCCAAACAAACGTTTCACTTTTCATATAATAAGGACTATTAACAATTAATTAAGCATGTAGTTTATTTGTTTTGGTAGTAACCCACAATTTGAAGCGAAGTTCGATCGGATATCTGATTTCCTGTTCTTCTCTTCTTCTTCTTCTTCCTATTTTTTATGTGCATTAGTAGAAGTTAGCGTTACAATAATCAATAAACTTTAGATAAGCTATAATTTTCAATTTTCAATTATTTCAATTGCCTAAAAATACAAATAAAAAACTTTCGACTTATATATTCGATCTTGAATTTGTTTGCACAGCTTTTGGATATGGTACGAATGAATAGATAAAAAGCTCATGAGACAACAATTTTTTACCAATAAAAAGTTCTGGACAGAGCTGCAGTACACGGCATACAAATAAAGAATTGAGTTGATCCATAGATAAAGGAAAATAATAAACAAATTAGATTCATGGTACATTGAACTTGTTATAGGCATTAATGGATTATAATATATAGTTGCATCTCCTACAAAAAATAAATTAAAGTTTGTTTGTCTAACAACTCGATCGGCCAACATGACAATTTTCTAAATAGAAACTTTGTAGTGTTATTGGATCAACTCCGCAAGGTATCCACCATAACAGCATTTGGTGGTTGAAATAAATTAATGGCCACAGACTTTCAAAAACAGAAACAAATGCTCACAATTTAATAAATTTGAAATTTCAACTTTTAGTTTTGAGGGTAAACATATCGGCTCATCTTGTTTATTTTTAATTTGTTGAGATAAATATAACTAAGAGTCAACCTTCTCAACAATTTTCCTCAAAAAAAAAATCTCTCAACAATATTAAATATTTATAACAAGTTCTTTCGACGGAATTTTAAATATATGACCTTTCATATGGAGAGCATTTATCTTAGTTACCGGACCAAAAGTTGATTGTCGACTCGTAGTAATTACTTTAAAAGTTTTATTATTAATATTAAAATTTGTGTTAATTTTTCTTATTGTTATTCACAGAAAGGTTTATGAGAGAACAACACATGAATCGATTACTTGAAAACACACACACATGTCCCAAAAACTACCGAAATTTTTAAATATACCATATCCCAAAAAAACAAAAAATCAAACAATCACATTTTCTGAAATTTTTGAATTTTGACACAGCCTCATCCCCTCGATGCGGCCACCTTTCTGCGAGCCGCATCTAGGGGATGTTGTCTATTTTTTTTCTCCTTCTCGTGTGGCAGTTCATCACTGTTGATGCATGTTTCTTATCAGGACGATATAAAGGTAATAAAAATCGAAATTGATATGTCATTATATTTATTCACATGTAGTCGAAATTGATATCTCTTTTTTTTTATTCACATTTTTTGATGGTTTAATACAAGTAAAATGTTGATTGCAACCGGGTACGATGCAGAAAATCAGCTTCTCCCGTTGGATTTTTCTTTGGTAGTTACGGAGAATTTTGAAGATTATGCATGGTTCATGCAATGGTTGAGGCGCAATGTAATTTGCTCCAGGTTTATGTGTGTCATCACTGGTAGGGGCAAGGGCACAAAAAGGGTATTTAGATAGGACGATATGGGAAGGAATGAGTAAAACGAGGATGAGTGCGTTCACCGTCTTTGTGCTACTCACATAGCATAAAATATGAAGAAGAACCATTGCAATGACCAGGCAATTAAGTGCTTCAGGATATGTGTGGCAAAAAGGAAGATGAGAAGATATGAGCAAGGAATGCAAGCAATGGGGGATGTATATGACCGTGCTCTAAATTGGTTGGATGGTGTGGATAAGTATTTAGATCAAGATGAGAACGAATGTCCAAAACCATGGAAGATATTTCAAGCACTGGATGGGGGTTATTGTTGGGAGAATTATAACTACAAACGGATCTAAGTCGCTCAATAATGTCTTCAGGTCATCTCGTAAGTTGCCGGTAGCAACAATAATTGAGAACACATTTTACAAATGTCAGCAATGGTTTGCTCAAATGAGGGCAAAAGCAAAATTTGAAGCAAGTCAAGGTCAACAGTTCTCATGTCGTGTGCACAAGGTATTATATTTTCATTAAATTATTTTATTTTTTAATTTTTTAATTATTCTATTTTTATTCAATTATTTTAAAACATTAATATCATCAATTTTTCGTAGTTGATTAACAAACGATACGGGAGGTCACAATCTATGACAACGCTCGGTGAATTTGGCAACTGGAACAAGTTTGAAGTAACATCCACACAAGAGAAAGTTAATACATAGATGTCGACGCTTTTGGCCGGTTTATCAAGGCCGATTACAAATACACAATGGTAATCATGGATGATAACACAGTAACATGCACATGCCAGAAGCCGCAATTAAACAAAATATCATGTTCACATGTTCTGGCAGTGTGTTGTCTCCAAAGCATCGACCCCGACAGGTTCATACATTACTACTACCACATCCAGACACTGATCAACACATGGATGGGTGAATGGCATGTGTATGACAATCAGTCTGATTGGCCAGAAAACGAAGGCCCAACCCTTATTTCAAATGACAAAAATATTCCTTTGAGTTAAAGGCGAGTCAATAGGATTCCGATATGACTTGATTTATTGCATAATAGAAGAAGAGGACATCAGACTGGCCGAGATACACAGGAACAACAAAACATAGCTGCTCGAAATGCACGAGGTAGTTAACTCATATTTTTAAATTAAATTTCAACTTTTAAAAAAATTAATAATAATAATAATAATAATAATAATAATACATTTTGTTTGTCAATTTTTAGATTGAGAGAGATGTAAGCAATATATTTTTATCTAGTAGTCAATTTTATGTTGTGATTGCATTGCTTGTTTGTTGTAATATTTTGAAGAATATTATTTAGGAGTTCTTTTATTGTATCGAATATTTATTTTATGTTTGTTAGGCGTATCTTAATTTAATATTTCTAAATCAAAACAAAATCAAACTACTTCTTCGTACATATGCCGTTAACGACATTGCCAACATAATATTTCTTCTGACAAACGTAAAATATTTTTCAAATTAAATACCATACACAACTATAACTACAACTAATTTCAAAACAAAAAAATCAAAATAACAAAACAATAAAATATGCTAACTCGGAAAAAAAAAAAATGTTCTGCCCGCTTTGCCTAGATGCGGCCATGGCATTTTTCTAATTTTTAGAAAACCATGGTGTATTGATTTATTATTTTTCAAATTATGGTATATTTAAAAATTTCGATCCTCTGCATAAACCCAAAAATTAATCTTTTGGATGAATGTACATGGACCGTCAGATAAGTTTTAAAATTTATGTGGATTCAATCCGAACTAATATTAAAGACTCCTACATTATAGATGCGAGCTGGATGAACTCCGTTTACAATCAGACGCCCAGATACATTAACTCAAAAAATGCTCTTTTGAGTTAGTGCAGACGACGCGGACTAGTAAGAGGGTCCTTAATTCTATTATCTGTTTTCAGTTTTTCTGAACTGTGTGATATATTGGAGAGCTTGTTGTTGATGCTCTCATCAAATAATTTCCACTTTTATAAGTTAACTATATTTCTTAATGAAGCAGAACTTCGGCTTTTTTAACCAAAAAATATTTGCTAGATTACCTAATAACTAATAACAAGATTAAGGCAATGAGAAAATCAACTCTTGTTTCAGTAACAAAAGACAATATCATCCGTTACAAAAAAAAAATCATCATTTTTTTCCTTCAATAAAAATATTTTTTGAGATGAAACAACAATAATACAATAATGTGACAGTTACTAGTTAATAAATGAGAAACATTCTAGCTCTACGCTTTCATCTCTCAATCTGTCTCTCAAGTCAAAGAAAATATTATTTTCATTCATTTTTTTTCCTCGATGAATCTTGCTTAATTTTTCTGACGATCTGTAAGAAATCTTGTGAATTTAAAACTACGAACGTGCTCAACTCGATTTTCTCTTTCAAATGAAATTCATAACAAGATACTTTTTAGTTATATTCGCACCTTTTTTTTTTTTTTTTCTTGATATACTATGTATGATATGCTAGCACGTGTACGTCTAATGACTTGATATATGTATAAATACTACACTTTGGACCTATTATAGACTTGCATCTTTTTTTCTCTTGAATTAATATTGCTCATTTTTCTGACGATTTGTAAATAATTTTGCGAATTTAAATCTACTAATAATCTCTGCTTGATTATTTTCTCTTTCAAATGAGATTAATAATAAAGTACTTTAATTTTGAGTTATATTTTGTTGTTTTTTTTTACTTTTCTTCCTTGGTTTAAAAACTTAAATATGCGAATTAACTAGGGTCAGCTGTAAATACACTAGAAACATTATAGAAGGTGATTTTTATATTGTAATATATCAAACCTTATGGGGTTTTTTTTTTATGTCTTTGTGAAATGGACATTAATATAATATGTTTCCATTCAAAAAGTAAAAGTTGAGCTAAATTGATTCAAATTAACGAGTCATTTCTTGGTACTAACGATTAGTTTGACTATTTTAACAAATAGATAATACTTAAAATAATTTTGAGTGTGTCTCACACTGTGGCAAACTAGATTTCCTAGGCTAAACAATTAACAAACATATTTCTCTTGACTAATAGCCTGGTCAATTCCAATACTAGGTACTGACAATTTCCAAGTAATGAATATATAGCTGGTCGCCTCTTCACATATAAATAATAGTTAAAATACCTAGGGGTGCGTCTGAATCATAATAGAGCTTGTGGGTTAGTAATATTAATAAAATATTTGATTTCTCTTAATTACAGTTAGTTTAAATATTAAATTAATATTAAATATAATATTTGATTACTATTAAATATAATATAATATTATATTATATTAATATTAAATAAACTATTTATTTAAATATTAAATTAAATATAATATTAATTTAAAATGTAAATTAGTATTAAATAAATATAAAATTAAATTAGATTAATATTAAATAAAATGTTAGATTAAATGTAATATAATATTAGTTTAAATGTTAAATATAATGTAATATTAAATTAAATATTAGATTAATATTAAATATTATATTATATTAAATATAATATAATATTAATTTAAATATTTAATGTAATATATTATTAGTTTAAATATTAGATTAGTATTAAATGTAATATAATATTATTTATTAAATATTAGATTAGCATTAAATAAAATATAAAATAACATTACTTTAAATATTAATATAATATAATATTACTTCAATATTAGATTAGTATTAAAAAATATTAAATTAGCATTAAATAATATTAAATTAGCATTAAATAAATGTAATATCAGATTTAATTAGATTAGTATTAAATAAAATATTTTATTAATATTAAATAAAATATTTTATTAATATTAAATAAAATATTTTATTAATATTAAATAAAATATTTTATTAATATTAAAAAATTATTAGTTTAAATGTAATATAATATTAGTGTAAAAATAAAATAAAATAAAATATTAGTTTAGATATTAAATCTAATATAATATTAGCTTAAATATTAGATTAGGTTAATCATTATTTCTGATTTGGCTGAAAATAGAACAGAAGGCCTCTATTACAGTGCATTTTTGTATTTTAGGGGGGCCTCCAATTCAATCTACGGCCCCTCTAAGAATGAAGCCGCAGATTGAGTAGGTTGTTCTGATGTTTTTGAAATTCTAGAGAAAACTTTTTATTTTTGAAATATGGTATAAATAAAAATTTCGGCTCGAGGTAAGATTTATTTGTTCATTATTAATTGACAAGGATTTTATAGGTCTCGTAAATTCTAGATATATAGACCCGAATTCTTTATCAACTCAACTGTTAGTAATCGTACGAGGTAATTAAGATATATGAGAATTATGATATATATATATAGGAATTTGGCTATGATGTGATGGGTTGCATAGAGGCCTTCCGTGCATTTTCAGACAAGTTACTACAACTATTTTTAGCCAAATCACTATTAGTTTAAATCTAATATATAAGGAGGAATCAAGTTATAACAAGTTACCACAATTATTTTTTTATATTTTTAAAGTCCAAATAGTCGATCCAAACCGTTAGATGTAATCTCTACAATAAAATATGCTTGGAGACCAAATTTTACATTTTTTGAAATTTGTTTACTATTTATTAAGATGGGTACAAAATTAAATGATTTGAATTTGACTAATTTTTGTACCCATCTTAATAAATAGTAAACAAATTTCAAAAAATATAAAATTTGGTCTCCAAACATATTTTGTTGTAGATATCACATCTAATGGTTTGAATTGACGATTTGAATTTTGAAAATGTAAAAAATAGTTATCACAAATTATTGTAACTTAATTCCTCCTCATAATATATATGCAAAATTGCCATTATAGTACCTTATTTTTTAGGGACAGATTCTTCTAGTTTATGAACTTGCAATGAAATATAGTACCTTAAATTTCCTCTCTTAATTTCATTTATTCTTTTTATTAAAGAACCCTTATATCTGATATCTTTTAGATGTCATTTTTGAATGTCCAACATGTGTCTCTTTACATAAAACTCACGGTTCACATTGTAAAGAAAACTAAATCTGAATTTAGTAGTCTATTCAATATCTTAAGATCCGGAAATCTTTCTTAAAAAATACCGTACATATCATTAATACAAAAAAAAGTCAAACATGTACTGCATATTATACATGTTTGTTAAAAATTTCTACTAAATTCATGTCCAAAATAAGAAAATACTATTCTGAAAATTACTCCAACATTTATACACGGTTTTTAATAATGAACCATGTCTTAATATGCTCCAACATTCATACACAATTTTCTAAAAAAGAACCATGTACAATTGGACCCAATTACACCCTTTTTTATTAAAAACCGTGTATTAATGTTGGAGTGCTTTTGCGGACAGATATATATCAATGCTCCAACAATTGTACATGATTTAACTATATGATTTGTGTGTGATGAAAGAGATACAATTTTTCCCACATCATTGATCTATGTCTTCATGTGATAATGCATCTCTATCTATTTTTTCTAAGTCGTTTCTCTCATTTTTAGAGCATCTCTTCTATGTACATGTATTTCTCTTAGACATATTTTGTAAATAGGCGAGTCTAAGGCGAGGGGGCGAGGGATAAAGCAAGAGAAGTGAAATTTTCACTGACTAGGTGACCTTCAACAAAGAAACTTCAAACGGGCGTATCTCAGCGCTCGAGTATCCAATTTCAGCATATGACCACTTTCAAAAAGCTTGCGAGGAAATATACAATTTTTATGCAAAAAGATATACTTGCATTTTCAGCCCCAAAAAATAAAGGAAAGATCCCTAAAACTTGAGTTGAAGTTTCCAATTGAGTTTGTTCTTTCAATTTTTTTTTTCTTTTATCATACATTTCCTTAGGCATTGTTTATGTACATGTATGAAGTTTCAAATCTATGGCATTTTATTATATTTTTTATTTTTTAATTAGAATGTTATTCATGTTAATAATATAATATGTGATGTAATTATAATTGCAATTATTGTTTATATTGGTAAATGTTGTGTATAAATTCATAATTTCTTTAGAGTTAGCTCAGTATTTTTGGTATTCAGATTAAGGATTTAATTTAAACATAGATCTAGGGTTTGATTTGAATTTACATCTAGAGTTTCAGTGAATTTTTTTTAAATATGAATTATACACAGGTTTTAATTTTAAAAAAAAAGTGTAGGATTAATGTTTTCATAGACGGTTTTATTTTAAAAACCATATATCATGTGTTTGGTGAATAAATCAACGAAAATAGTGTGAATTATATCAGTTTTCAATTACAAAAACATGTAGGATTAGTGTTTCATACACAGTTTTACTTTAAAAATAATGTATAATGTGCTTTGACAAAAAGAATTGGTGAAGTGTTTAGAATTAAAAACATACATGTTCTAGAACTTTGTATAATTTACGACTCTATTATTAACAACTTCTATGGACACAGTTGCAAAATCGTGTATAAGCTCAATTTTTAACCTTGTATGGAAACGTTATCTGTAGCAGTTTATGTATAGAAAAAGTTGAGTCATAACGAGTAACTAGGAATTCATTAATTGTTATTACTAAAATTTGCCATTAATTATCTCATCAAGCATTAATTTACATCTAATAGTTTACTTAACTAATGGAAAGGTAATTAGGCCGTATGATTTCTTTAATCCATATTCTAGACCCTTCTAGAACTATGTAAATAAAATAATTGAAGAAGTACGACTTATAGGAAAAGATGCATTACTACTCCATTGGAGCTTAAAATATATTTTTAAGAAAAAGAGGGGACGATTGTGATCAGTACTTTTCCCTCAAATTAATTTGGAACTGGATCGATCTAAAATTTTGCTCATGACATATATATAGTTATTTAATTTTGATTAGAATTGACGCATCTATATTTTATGTTCCCAGGTGATAATTCATTTATATAGGCATGATTAAGAACATCATAATTTGGGAAACTCAACTAAAAATAGTTGCATAATTGTTAGTTTTCAATAGATTTACATATTGTTGGTTATTTCTTATAATCTCATCATTTTCTTCTAGATAAAAGTCTAGCACTTAAAATTATTTCATTTAATATTCAGAAAACAAGTTTTTTTTTTTTCCGAATTTTAAACTAATAACCTCCACACAAGAATTTTTCCCTTTGTTATTAGAACAAATTAAAGTTGAGTTTTATAATCTCATCTTTGTTTTATTGCTTTTTATAAACTTCTCATTTTGTAAGTAATTTGTAAATGTTTGCTTTGATCAATATAGTGTCAGCTAGCAATAACCAACTAATTGTTTGTTGTGTCTGATACAATTGGAAATTGGAATCGCTTGTATGTTAGATGGATCACTAAATATTTAGAAAAAATATTTAGCAATCTATATCTGGTTTTCTAGAAAGTTAATGATATGAATTTCCAACTTGTATCGGTGATTAATCTCAACGTACATGTTCGCCAGATGGTATTAAAAGGGAATTTGACTAAATGGGCCGATTATCACATACTTTTGAAAGAAAAAAAAAAGGCTTAAAGCCCGTTCTATTAAAAGAATCAAACAATTAATTTATTTATTGGGTCTAATTAGCTTCAGGCGAGCATCCTTTCTAAGCTTTGGGTCCCTAGACTTACATTTCATTTCGAACTGAATTTGGGGCATGAAATTGACTAGGCCCAATAACTGGGAATCATATCTTTCCTTTTTCCGAGTTTCAGATACAGTGCAATACTCGTCACTCCTCCGCTGCTTATCCTCGCTTTATGGTTTGAGATTTGATTTAGCATCTGGGGACAGTATTATTGGACTTTGAGATTTGTGTCAAGTTAAAAAGAACGGTGCAGATCTACTAATTATAAAAGATTCCCTTATCATGTATTGGAGAGAATGTGAAGTCTACTGGGTCGGGGCATCCGATAAGAGAGGCACTCTTGCATCTATACATTGTTTCAATGGTCAGGCTGGACATGAGACGTGACATAACAGCATTCTCTCGTATTCATTCGTTATTCTGTCAATCTCCGATAAAAAATATAAAAAAATAATACGGAGTCAATTACAAAGTCGAATAACATATTATTTAACAACACGATTCACTGTAATTGACTTAAAAACAATAAACAATATTTTTAATAGGACTTGATTAATCCACACAAATATATCAAATTATTTATGCATATTTAACTGGTGATAACAATTGAGTCTAGGATTTCAATAAAAAAAAAAAATTCATTTCAGTTGGAAAATCTGAAACAGGTGATTTCTAGTATTTTAATTCTTTAAAAAAAATTCAATATCCAGACCCATGTTCCAATTAAATATACTATCATAATTCAATTATCAATTTAATACCCAATCAATTATACAAATCAAAAATACAGATTGTAAAAGAATCCAATTACATGATAGCAATCAATTTATAAATCCAAATCGAGTTGCAACGGTGGCCAAATAATGCCACCTCATTTTTTCATTAATTTGAATTTGTTTAATTTATAATTTAAACCTTTCATATATTTAATATTATAAATTGGTCCAAAAGAAATTAAGGAATATATATTATCTGAGTGTTATAAATTCCCTTCTTTGAAAAGATTGTTGTTCTCAAAATTCAAATTAATGATATTCAAATTGAACAGAACATAACAAACGATAATCAAATCGAATTTATCAAATGTAAATCAATCGTAGAAGATAATCAATTTGAACTAAATTTACTAGCTCTTTCTACATTTTTTTACAATTAAATTTATTACTAATAGAAAACGGTACAACAAATGATAAATAAATCAATAATAAGTCAAATTTTGAACTAGATAAAACAGTAAAAGAATTATGAATATTCCAGAATATCAAATTTACATTCGGAACAGACACATATAAGTTAGCATATTTGTCAAATTGATTTCAGACATATCAGAACTCAATTCAATTTAGACAGAACATCAATAACAACCGTAATATGGACCCAAACATAGCATGAGGAATGAATGCTCAGATACTAAAATTGTTCCGCCCTCGCTGCTGGGCCGAGATACGAGACAAGAGAGACACTCTCGCATCCATCCGTCGTTCTATCAACCTACTTCGCAAACAAAAATACATGCAGAAACAATACATAATCAGCTATAAAGCTCAGTAACAGGTTATTTAACAACATGCTTATCTATAATTGGCTTAATTAATTAACCATTCAAACGTACTGGATTAATCCACACAAATTCACATCAAATTATGCATGCATATTTAACAAGCGATAGTACCTAGGTCTGAGTTATCAGTAAAACAAGTTACACAGTATTCACACATTTGAAATGTCTGCTACAAACAATTCTCACATTCACATAACACACAATCTCATCAATTCACAATCAAATTCGAACCTCAAAACCATTATCTCGTTAAATATGCCCTCATAATCCAATACTCAATTAAAATATGCAATTCAACTATACATATTGAAAACACATATTATAGAGATAGTTGATTACCTGATAGTGGTCAATCCAAAAACTCAATTCGAAATGCAACGATTATTCATAATCAACACAACATAATCGGAACTCCAATCAAACATATAATCAAATATCATTTTTTTTTTCTTATCAAAATATTTATTTATCTTCTCCATCATTTTTTACTCTCTTGTTTTCCCCTTTTCTTTCTGTTTTATGTTTTCTTTTGTTTTTCACAATTAAATGAAATCAAGAAAGAGAATAAGGTTTTTATCTAGGAAAGATCAAATGAGTCACAACAGTTGAGGAATTTTACCATGAGTCACGTGGCCAGATAATACCATCTCAGTTTTTCTTTAATTTAAATTTGTTTAATTTATAATTTAAATTTTTAATATTTTTAATATTATAAATAAGTTCAAAATAAATAAAATAATAGATACTAGCAGGGTGTTACATTAATACTTGACTGTGTAGAATGAGATTTAAGTCGTTCCTTTCAATCTAATACGAATCTCAAAATAAACTAGCGTTCCTCCTGATATTCTAAATGGACACCGCGAATTCTAAATAATCCATTTATATATCAGATTCGTCGGGCATAGTAATGAATCTTTCACTTACAAGTACATATAGGACATAATAAGAAGTCCTTTTAGCATAATATTTGTATCATATGGTATTAATTTTAAAATTTATTAGCTAGACATCAAACGATTCAAATTGTTCAAATTAATTTATTTTATGAGTGATATATTTTTTTCAAATTATTTTAATATTAAATTAAGTAGTAAAATATATAAAAAAAATGAATGCAATGAAATTAACTTAAAAACTCACACTTGATACTAAATAAATTTGAAAAAAAATATAAGTTTTTCATGTAAGCATACAACTAATGAGGTAGACCGGTTTTAATTAATTTGGTTTCATTGTTAAAGTTAATTTGATAGGTTTTAAAATTGTTATATAGGTTGAAATGAAAAAAATCTATTATTATTTGTGAAGATAAAAGTGTTGACTGACGACGGTATATTCACAGATATTTATGTTGGTAATACTTATATGCTCCAAAATAACAATTTTTGTCAGTATACCTTCATCAATAGTCACTTTTTAGTTTTTACCCTAACAAATAGTAGCATATTTTTACAGTGATATATGTACTGATATCATACTGGTCAGAATTCATAATAGTTGATTTTTGCTAGAAAAATTATGTTGTAATGAGATGCGAGTCACAATATACAACATGTGATGGCTTTGATTCTTTTCCGATCTTATATTTTCCTTTTTTTGTTCGGTTCGACACAGGGGCGGAAGGTAAGGTAATCTAGGGGTGGCTAAGCCACCTTCAATATTTTCAAAAAAATTTATTAAATATATAAAAATTGACTTGAAACTTGTATTTTATGTGTATTCAGCCTCCCCTATGATAATACAAAAAATTTAAAGGACATGAATGTAAGATGACATATCTTTTTATATGTCTAAATTTATAAAAATATATATATGAATATATTATTTTTTTATTTTGATAAACATGTTATTTTATTAGTGTTAGTTATTTATTTATTGTGTTTTTTTATGAAATTAAATAGTGAATATTTTATGTTATATAGATTTTAATTTTATTATTTTTTAAATATAGTGTTTATTCGGTTAGCCACCCCTATATTCAAAGTCGAGTTCCGCCCCTGGTTCGACAGGTGACAAGATTATAGCGATTAATGATAGCAAAAACATATTTCTTCCACATAACGGTTTTGACAGTTGAAGTGGTCCACATCGAAAGGTATTAGGACAGGTTTCTCGAATCTTTTCTTTACGATTTATTTATAATTAATGTTTAATTTTGTTTTGTTCTCTAAATTTTCTTCATTTCTTATCTTGTGCTTTTTTCATTTTGTGTAACTTAATTAGTGGAAAAAAAAGCCTACTATTTATTGGTATATATACTTAAAATATTATGTAAATTATATTATGTGGATTGTTCTCCTTCTTATTTGATATGTTCAACCCACTAATCCAATCATATGGTCTCTTATAGACATAATCAAGAGCGTTAATTCTTGAATCAAACCGCGCTGGATCCATTGGGACCCAATAATTTATTGTCCTGACTCTAGCCTATCAGTGCAGTACAGGTTACAAATTTCTGACTCGTCGTCATGGGTCATGTTCGATTCGACCCATTTATATATATTTTTTGTTTTATTTTTAATCTTAGTTTAAGCACAATAATTCGAAAGAAGTGAGGAAAAATCTAGAAAAAATAAAAATGACTTTGATTGAATTGAAGATCATATCTACGCTGTGCACAACTGCACGTGGAGAGACGAGTTCCGTGTCTTCCACATATCTGAGGTACAATTTTTAAAAATGGACGGGCTAGATTAACTCAGCTGGGTCAAACTCAATCCGGAGTCTATTGAGACTTTAGGGGGTCTGTTTTGAAATTCGTGCCATATGAAACGAACGGTCCAGATTTATAGCTTGCACCTTTGGTACCTGGGGTGATACGGATTCTGGAGAGACAAGATATCAATACCATACACTTTTACCCCTGAAATTTTTATTAATATCCAAAAAAATATTAAATTTCAAATTTTACATCATGTCTGGTAAGATTTTGAAAACTGTCCAAACCGCAGATTTTTTTTCCGGTTTCAGAATTCTGAAACAGGAAAAAAAATTGCAGCTTGGGTTTTGAAATTTCAAAAATTTCCGGTACTAAGTTTGTTTTAAAAAAACATAAAATGTTATAATTTATTTATTTTTTGTATTGAAATATTAGAAATATTTTATATATTTTTTTAAAAATAGATAGAATACTATATAATTTGATTTATTAGAAAGACTGCAACAAATAACTCAAATTTTATAGTATTCTATCAAAAATATTGATCCGGATTATTTGTTGCAGTATTTCCAATAAATCAAATTATATTGTATTTCATCTATTTTCAAAGAAATATATAAAATATTTCTAATATTTCAATACAAAAAATAAATAAATTTTAACATTTTCTCCTTAAAAAAAGAAAAATCTTAGAATCGGGAATTTAATTTCCAATTCCGCTAACCAGAAAAAAAAATTCCAGTTCCGAAATGTCTAAAACTAGAAACTTTTTGTGAAAAGTTTGTAGAAACAAGAAATTTAATCTCCAATTTGAACAGATTTCGGAAGATTTCGGAATTTCTCTTCATGGAGTATAGATTTTGAAATGATTTATTAATTTTTATATTAATAAATATTTCGGCCTTTACCCAATCAACTTTGTTGTCTAAATTTCTTAGAAGGACATTTTAGTAAACTTTTGTAATATTATTTCTTTTATTAAAGGCTTTTGTGAACTCTGCGGAATATTTAAGATGTCATTTTCGGAGAATCGAACATACGCCTCTCCATAAAAAAGAGAAAGATTGATCATGTCACTACCCTAAGTCCTGCAATTTTTTCTTGTAATATGACTCTATTTTTACTCATGTTATGAGGTCGGGTCAGATTGACCTTTTAACCATCCAAGTTAGATTAAGTCGGATCAACTATCATATTGGATCGGATCGTTGATGCCAATGTACGTCAATATATTATTTTATTTTTGTTTGTCTGTAATATGGGACCATGCATAATCTGATTGATTATTTTAGTTC
Organism: Carex pumila; assembly: GCA_033356055.1. Lineage (NCBI taxonomy): Eukaryota > Viridiplantae > Streptophyta > Magnoliopsida > Poales > Cyperaceae > Carex > Carex pumila. The sequence goes on along the minus strand of JARJHM010001229.1, from coordinate 19,985 downwards.
ATAAAAATTACTTTTATTTAAAGATTTTTTACAAAAAAAATTTGGGTGATACCATGTATGATTTGGCTGATATTGCATCTCATTTAATTCATAATCAGAGAAATAAAGCAATCTGCTGTGATTCTAAAAATATCGCAGGACTCTGTCATTCCAAATTCACCCCTTCATTTTTAGGAATGCACTAATTTTAAAATCACTTATTTTTTTTCATGCACGAATCTTCAAACAAATGAATGGATGAATTTAAAATAACAGTCCTGTGATTCCAAAAATCACAGCAGATTTGTATCCTAAAAAGAATTAAGGATACCACTTCTAACCATAATAAATGAAGTCCCAGCCAACTAATGAAATCATGCCATACCATGCTATGCAAATTTTGAAATAGAAAAGGACAATTCCATTAGGTTTCTAGGGCCTGATGTAACTGGGTGTTATGTTAAATTGAATGAATTGATGTCAAGTTAAAATGGCATCGGAGAGAAATGTGTGCATGAGCCATGAGGCGACAAAAGAGACGACAGAGAAGCCATCAGAGGAGAGAAAGCAACAAGCGCTAGGTGCCAAGAGAGATTTGGAAAACAAACAAGGGAAACAGAGAGAAGTGAGATGCTATGCATGCTTATACTTGGTAATTTTAAGTGTTTATAGTAAACACATGCTCACTTGCTCAGTGCAAATTGGAGCAGCCCGGTGTAATATTGCAACGACAAAACCCACCTTTCATGGGGAACCTTTTCTCTATTTTGGACTTCTCTTCTGTTCTTTTCTTCCTTGCTTGCTACTTTATTTAATTAATTACATAATACATACAAAATTTTATAGTATATATTGTATTTTTAGGACTAGCATTTTAATTTATGTATCATTTTTTTAGAGCATTTATTTGCTCTCCCAATTTCTCAACGTACGTACACACCTCCTAGTGCCCCCATTGAATTTCGAAGAAATATTTTTATAAGAGATATTGATCATTTCGACTCAGCCTAAATTTTTTCAGGACTGTCGACAATAATATTTATCCTCAATTATATTACCACCATAACATATACATAATTTAATCTCGTATATTTAATATAAAAATGAGAATTATGAAAAATACTATTTACACTATGTTATATATATATATATAGAGAGAGAGAGAGGCTAATGTGCATTCGAATGTATATGATCCGAAGTGCTTACAGTCCAAATTTGAAATTTTAAAACCCAAACGGTCGATCCGAACCGTTCATCTTGTTCTCCATATTAATATGTGCTTGGAGACCAAATTTTACATTTTTATGAATTTTTTTACTATTTATTAAGTCACTTTGAAAATCGCTGATCCAACGGTTTTACTGTTTTGTGCAGCCACCGTTGAATCAACGATTTTGTAAAATACTTAATAAATAGTAAACAAATTCAGAAAAATGTAAAATTTGGTCTCCAAGCACATATTAATATGGAGAACAATATGAACGGTTCGGATTGACCATTTGAATTTTAAAATTTTAAATTTAGACCATAAACACTTCGGACCATATACATTCGAATGCACATTAGCCTATCTCTCTCTCTTTTTATATATATATATATATATATTCTCTTTCTATTCTCATTAAATATGGAACCATGTAATCATGCATGTCGGTACAAAGTACAAGACATGTTTCATGAACAATTCTAATCAACATCCTCCTGTTCTTTGACCCATGATGAATTGATTCATCAAATTTAATTTACGACCCCACCCCCCCTATATACATAGAGAGAGACTAATGTGCATTTGTATGCATATGGTCTGATATGTATACGATTCAAATTTAAAATTTTAAAATTCAAAACGTCGATCTGAACAATTCATCTTGTTCTCATATTAATATGTGCTTGGAGACCAAATTTTACATTTTTCTAAATTTTTTTTACTATTATTAAGCCACTTTGAAAATTGCTGATCCAACGGTTGCTGTTGATTTTACTGTTTTGTTAAGCCACTGTTGGATCAGCAATTTTCGAAGTGGCTTAATAAATAGTAAAAAAATTCAGAAAAATATAAAATTTGGTCTCCAAGCACATATTAATATGGAGAACAAGATGAACAGTTCGGATTGACGTTTTGGATATTAAAATTTCAAATTTAGACCGTATGCATATCGGGCCATATGCATACGAATGCACTTTAGTCTCTCTCTCTCTCTATATATATATATATATGTGTATGTGCGTGTGTGTATATGTGTGTGTGTGTGTATTTGGGTAAGGCTACGGTGTTATGGGCTACATAGAGGATTACGGTGCTACAGCTCAATATTCGAGTTTTTAAAATTCTAACAGTCAATCCAAACCGTTCATCTTGTTCTCCATATTAATATGTGTTTGGAGACCAAATTTTACATTTTTTTGAAAAAAAATTACTATTTTTTTAGATAGGTAGAAAACCACTTGATCTAAAAAATTATGCACCATTCGGATATTTGATTTTCTACCTATCTAAAAAAATAGTAAAAAATTTCCAAAAAATATAAAATATGGTCTTCAAACACATATTAATATGGAGAACAAAATGAACGATTCGGATCGACCGTTAGGATTTTGAAAAATCAAATATTGAGCCGTAGCCCTTTATGCAACCCATAGCACCATAGCCTTACGCTATATATATATATATATATATATATATATATATATATATATATATATATATATATATATATATATATATATAGAGAGAGAGAGAGAGAGAGAGAGAGAGAGAGAGAGAGTTGGATAAGCTCAAAACATTTTTTCCTAACCCCCAGAACAAACAAATTAGTTTTCGAATTTTCAAAGCCCAAATAGTCAATCCAAAATGTTAAATGTTCAATCTATATTAAAATGTGCTTGGACATCAAATTTTACATTTTTTGAAATTTTTTTACTATTTATTAAGTTGGTTTGAAAATCGTTGTTTTTCAAAGGTGCAGAAATTTAATAAGAACGGTAATTTTCAAACCATCTTAATAAATAGTAACAAAATTTCAAAAAATATAAAATTTGGTCTCCAAGCTTATTTTAATATAGATTGAAAATCTAACGATTTGAATCAACTGTTTGGACTTTGAAAATCCAAAAACTGAGTCTTTTGTTCCGGGCCTAGGAAAAAACATTTTGAGCTTAGCCAACCTATATATATATGAGTAAGGCTACGGTGTTATGGGCTACATAGAGGATTACGGTGCTACAGCTCAATATTCGAGTTTTCAAAATTCTAACAGTCAATCCAAACCGTTCATCTTGTTCTCCATATTAATATGTGTTTGGAGACCAAATTTTACATTTTTTTGAAAAAAATTTACTATTTTTTTAGATATGTAGAAAATTACTTGATCTAAAAAATTATGCACCATTCAAATATTTGATTTTCTACCTATCTAAAAAATAGTAAAAAAGTTTGTAAAAAATGTAAAATTTGGTCTCCAAACACATATTAATATGAAGAATAAGATCGACCGTTAGAATTTTAAAAAATCGAATATTGAGCCATAGCACCGTAACACTCTGTGCAACCTATAGCATTGTAGCCTTATTATATATATAAACACACACACGTGGCTCATTTCCTGCCAATATTGTCCCCAAATGAAATCAATTATTGACCAATCAAAGCCCTGTTATCTTTTGAGTTACTATTTAATATTTATTGTATGTCAAGTTGGCATTCATTCAAAACCAGTCTCTTCTTTTGTTTGCACTAATGGTAAATTTCAGCGGATGTCACTAAACTATGCTCTTTGTCATAAATTGTTCACTCAATTTTGATTTATCCCTCACTAACCATTAAATTTTATATTTGTTCTGAATAAGTCCCTCCATCACTTTTTTCATTCAAAAAATTAACGAAATCCTACGTGAACTCCAACTCATCTTATATAATAATTTTTTTACATTTTTATTGGAGCATGAAATATTTCTCATCCCAACCCCTCTCTCTTTTGTCCTCTCCAACGCCAGTACAATTTCTTTCTACTTCTCTTCAATTTTCCTTTTCTTCCAACTCCGTTATTTTTAGCTGATACTGTTAAAGGATTACCAGTATCCAAATTTCTAGCTTAAATTGATACAATTTCATAAATAAAGCATGAAAGAAATTACTGCTACTTGTGAATAATTATATAAAAATCCTAAGTTGGTGCTACTTCTACACAAACAATTCAGTTCCCATATTGCCCTTCTATTCAACTTTGCTTAGAAAATTGATTATGGAGTTGCCTCTAGCTCCATTCTTGTATAGAAGGTTTGGTTGATGCTACTTGGATGTTGTTATTGTTCCATTGCCATTTATTCAATCTGTGAAGCATCTGGTTGCTTTGAGTTGGAAATATTGAAGACACTACCATCCAATCTTTCAAATGTCATGTGTCTTTAGCCTTAGTTTTCAAGTAGTCTGTCAAACATAAATAGCAGCTGATGTAAAAATTTAAATCTTTACCTTGTCTTATTTGTTATATTTTTTTTACTGATAACAAAAAAATTAATTCAAATGTGGATAAAAAAATGTATTCAAAGTTATAACTAGTACATGTTGCTGATTATTTTTGTTATACCTTTTTTTTTTGGCTGATACATCTATTATTTTTTTTTGTTGATGACAAGTGAATAAAAATCAATTGTTGAAGAGAAGTATTAAAATGTGAATAAAAAAAATTACATTTACTGTTACATCTTGGAGTTTGTTTACTAAAAATTTGCAACAACAAACAAATAGAAGGGAAATAATGAGTGTATAAAGTGACAGAGTGTATAAAGAATGAGTGTATAGAACAGAATCAACTGACAAAAAAAGAAAAATAATGGAGTTGGAAGAAAAGGAAAATTGAAGAGAAGTAGAAAGAAATTGTAATGACGCTGGAGAGGAAAAAACAAAAGAGAGAGGGGTTGGGATGAGAAATATTTCATTTTCTAATAAAAATGTAGCCAAATTATCATATAAGATGAGTGAACTTGAGTTGGAATTCACGTAGGATTCCGTTAACTTTTTGGATGAAAAAAGTGTTGAAGTGACTTATTTGAAATAAATATAAGATTTAATGGTCAGTGAGAGACAAATTAAAGTTGAACAATCAATCTTTGCATTTAGCTTAAAGTCAAAATTTGTGGAAATCAATTTGTAAAATCTTAAATAATATGGAGGCAGATGAAGTTTGGTAAACTTCTAATCAATGATTTTTTTTTTTTTCTAAATTTAAAAAGCAAAACAAATTGATAGGAGGGGAAACAAGATTGTACGAGCAAACATGTGGAGTCACATGTTATTAGGAGCCACTCCCAGACGGTTTCGACTAGGCCACACATGCATTAATAAATGCCTGCTAGAATCCGGATCATTTGTGCAGAAATGAATCTCCCCTTGTTTATAATTCCATATGAAATTGCTATGCCTTAAAGAAAACACCATTCTACAACAAATTAGTTTTTTTTTTAAATAAGTGGTTTTAAACAACTAATAACAATTTTATTGATAAAAATATATATTTAGAAAAAGTCAAATGATTATCAATTCTAGATCTAACTTTATTAATTATCAATGAAATTCATCTAAATTACTTTAATCATTTAATCTATTTATCTACTCTTAAACTTTTCATTAATTATCTCATTCTCCATCTCTCTACAACCGGATCTACTTTCGTCCGATAGTCGTTGCGCTCCTCCAATCGAGATGAGATAGAAACTCTATAGTCTATACACTCTGAGTTTCGACGATACTGCGCTCTTGACTCCTCTCGATTCCCTCCCCTCTTTCTGCATCAATACATTTTAGTTCTCCTTATTAAATAAAATTATCTTAAATATAATAAATTGTTTAGCTACCCCAATCTCATTTTTGTAGTTCAGCCAGTCCCTATCCAAACTAGTGTTGTAAAAAATATCCGTCTGAATCAGTGTTGTAATTAACGATATGTGGTCATTGGACGGACATGATATTACTAAGTGAAATATAATTAATAAGTAGAGTTCACACTTCTAAAGTCCGTTGCAAGGTAATAACTAAATGATCCCATTTTAGTTCTGCCACAGAAGATCAGGATTAGGCGTACAAACACTCCCCCGTCTTCTTCGGGCCGTACTGTATCGATCGTCGGCCATGAACAGTATTCTCACGTCAATGGCATCCCCTGTAATTCTCGCCATTTCCCTTCTTTCATTTTCCTCAATTTTACAACCTCCTGTGTACTGGGTTATACACACTCAACATATAATTAAACCACGACACGGTTGTCCCTAACGATGCGGTACATATAACCCCCCCGTTTTCTTTTCGTCTCCTCTTCTTTAATAGAAAAGGTACTCGCTCACTTTGATGCGCTGCTGCCAAGTCAATGAATGACGAGGAGTAACATTTCTCTCCATTTTTTAATTACAGTATCCTCTTGCTTTGGTTGAACTGGATAGCCAGCAGATACCTGTACCTCTCCTGTTTCGCAATAAATGGAGAAGCGTTGATTCTCGTAATTTTGTCACCTAGGCTATATAACCTTTTTTATTTAACCAAATCCTGGTATTCTCCTCTCTCTTATTCTCTCAATAAATCAAACCAAGCTTCTTTCAAGTTAGCCAACAAAACTGGTTCCTAAATTTTTGATCTCGTTTATTAAAGCTATACATATTGAAGAAAAACAAACAAAAATATTTTCTCCTTCTACAACTTCTATGTGCTAACACAGTAACACTCCGGCGATGGTATCTGCTACAAGTAAGAGGAGGAACGGGAGATCATTAGTGCTATATGTTTTCTTCATCTTTGCTATTGTATCCTTTCTCTGCTTCAACTCTACAGCAGCAGAGGCGGTTCCATTATTACATCGAAAACCCCGACCAATACTCCGCAGACTGTTTATCGGGACAAGGCCGATTCCATCAGATTTAGGGGGAAGTAGTCGGAATGAGGATGAGAAACGGGTGATCCCTAGCTGCCCCGACCCGCTCCACAATAGGTAGAGACTGTTATGGTGTGGTATGATCGATCAGTTTATCATTTTTTCTTGTCATTCTGAAAGAAAGAAAAGAAATGAAGTAACTATAATCATAACATATCATAACAGAGACATGCATGGCGTCTCTTTGATATTTTGTATCTTTATGAGAAGGCATATAGTACTGAGGCATATTTAGTAGTTTTTCTTTTTTAAATTTTGGTGGCTGTTACTATTTATTTGTACATTTCTTTTTTGGTTTGACAGGAAAGGAGAAGCAATGATAAGGTGAGAACTATATACTTGCCTTTTTCAAATTTTTATATTATTTTGTTAGTGTAAAATCATGATTTATGCTTAAGATGTTAAGCTGAGATTATAACTGAGATCCTATGATCAAGCTAACATAAATTTTTGTGTTCTTGAATTCTTTTCATTATTTATTGTTTACCTTCTACATTATATATGATGTCCACATTTTTTTGGACACTAATACCTAATTTTTTGGCTGACAATGAGATTCAAATTTAATACAGCAATTAGATTACAACATATTGAGTACTTCCAAAGGCAATATATACTTTGTATAACTTATAGTATGTGATTTGGTTGCACATTATGCCGCAATTATTTGATGATGTACTTTTTTAAAAAAAAAATAAGCAAAGAATCATGTCAGGTGAAGTAGTTTATATGTTAATATTTCCATATACATTATTTATTACCTGCATTAATCTAACATTCAGTTATTTTGTAATCAGCTTAATTAATTCGATAATTCATCACAAAACATGTAAACATAGATATGTTATATATGAGGGTTCAAATGTCTTATGCCTTTCTTTATTGTGCTCACATGTTATATTTTTATTTTCAAAGTTCAAACTATCGATATTAATTGTTGAACATGATATTCATATTAAAAATATGCTTGATGATCAAATTTTTTTTTTCTTTTTTAACATTTTTTTTAAGATAAATACAAAATCATTGTTTTTGGACCATCCTAAGATAGTGATTTTGTACCTATCATGTTGAGCGGTTTGGATTGACAAATTGAACTTTGAAAATAGAGATACATATATAAGGCACGATGAAATTGAAAAAAAAAAAAATATATATATATATATATACGGGCTGATTTGAATATATGAATATTGATGAAAATTTAGATGTAGACTTACAACTTTTTAATTAGATTTTTTTTTCTAAAATATCTTTTTGAAAAAAAAAAATTAAATAATGTACAAGCATAGATAACTCAAACTTAACTAATATCAATCATAATAAATAAAATATGTCCTAAAATCAGTAGAGAATCAAGACTAGAGAATAAGAATCAGCTTTTGGTTTTAGTGATAATTGATAAAAAAGAACTTGTAAATATATTAGAGAGCCGGATACCAATAGAGGAAATAGAAGGGGATATGGAAAACCATGTGCTGGTTACAATTGGCTGCTCACTGCTCAGTGGTGATATGGAAAAACCAGTTCTAAATTAAGTGACTGAGCAAATAATTAACCCATCACATCTCAATTGTCCTTTTACTACAAGTTTCTTGTCTTTTCTTTTCTTAAAATTATATATATATGGTACTAATTAAAGAAACTGTTTGATATGACGCCTGATTGCCTGTCTTCAATTAGTTAACTGTGTTGTCAATCAGAAGTATGCACTCCATTGGGCTGAATAGTTTCCATTGGGGCCCAATAATTAAGTAAGAAGATTTTCGTTGGGGCCCAATGAACATCAGAATTACCATCACAGTATTCAGAATAGAAGTTACGACTTGGGGTTAATTCCATCTCTACCCTCTCTCTACACAAAATTATTGAACTCTCTACCTGATTCCTTTCTTTTACAATACTCATGGTCACATTTGCAAAGATGACCTGGATCCCAATTGTTCTCACATTAATTATAAACATTTGTTGTTATTAGCACAATTCTCACATCAATATTGAAACAATTCTAATATTGTCTTCCATTATAAAGAAAAAATAATAATATTATTTCGGAAATCTGTAAATTATTTTTTTAGTCAAGAACTTGCCAATTATATATACAATATGGAATTATGGACGCAAAGTTAGATAAAGAGAAGTTCTAATTATACAATTGTGACGGAAAACTAGATAAATGGTAAAAAATGAGAAAAGCCAGACTTGAAAGTGTAAGCGGTGTGATGGTCCAGTAGCCATGATGCAATCTTCAGGTATTTTCTGACTAATGGAATTGGAATTGGAACTGGAAAATGCATCTATTCTGACATTTTTACTATCGGCATATATATCTCTTTTTTCTTATTAAGTGAGTAGATGTTCTGATTTGCTAACAGCTGTGAATAAAAGATAAAAATTTGGATTCAATATTAGCTCTTCGATCAAATAAATTTGCATTTTTTTTTATGGAAGCAGCTAACAGTCTTCCAACTCCAGTCCCCCAAAAATTCCCGGATATTTTCAACTAATTATGTAAACATCAATACTAAATCATGTAAACTAATTCAACAAATCCAGTAAACATAAAAACGTGTGAAAGCTGTTAAAAATGCATGAAAGCTGTTGAAAAAGCGTGACAGCTGTTAGGGACCACCTTCTGTGAACATACACATAATATCCTATAAACATACACATATTATCGTGTAAACATATACATATTATCCCATAAACATACACATATAATTCTGTAAACATACATATTGTATTTGAAATTATAGCAGTTGAAATTATGACAGTTGTGGCAGTTAAAAACGCGTCAGAACAAAGCTTTTTGGGGGACTGTAGCCCGGGGGACATTACATTTTCTTTTTTTTATTTATGCATCTTTTTGATGTATTTTACGTGTAGAAGTCTAATTAAATTTATTTAGACATGTACCTGCTACACTTATTTGATTGTCAGATCGATACTCGGTTTTTAGATTGGTCCTTATTTCTTTTTATTTTTAAATGTAATTTTAGATTTTTTTTTTAATTGATTGGTCATATCTTCATTTTTTTTTCTTATATCATTTAAGAAATATTATTTGTCATTTAATAATATATTTTAAGTAAACAGGATCTATTATATTTAAAATTTGTGCTAATAATTTGAGAGAATTAAGGATCTTAGTTAATAACCGTGTTAACATTTTTACCTTTAACAAATTTGCTAAGAAAAACTATGTTGAATCATTAAAATATAAAGGATGAAAAAAAAAACTCAAAATGTGAAGAAACTGATATAGACAGTAGACACTGACAAAAAAAAAAAAAATCGGATGAAATGAATAAAAGAAAGATTATGGCGGGATCCTAATTAAGGATGACCTCTTTGTCAAGCAAGTAAAGAATAAAAAAATCTTAAATTTGAGAGGAGGTAAAAGCCACATCTATAGTCATCACTGTTTATTTAACTATTTAGTTTTAAGGGTATTAAATAAGCGGACTCTCATCGTTGGTACGATTTTTTTATTAATAAAAAATAAATTAATAAAATATCGAAATAGGGAATAGGTTTTGGTTTTTATCGAGATATAGGTAGAACAGGTACTGTTATTCCGTCCGGTGGGACGGGACTAATTATCCAATCCGGCTTATAACTAATGAACTCTTAACCAACTCAGCGGAAAAAAAAAATCGGGACGGGAAACTAAGACCCGTCCGGGCTCCGGTAAAAAGAAAAAGAACAAGAAAAAAAAAATGGGGACGGGAAAGGAAGACCCGTCCGGACTCGGAGTAAAATTAATTTCGTTTGGACTGGTCAAACTTAGCCACCCTTTCTAACTTCTTAAGAGCAGGTGTCACTTTCTCAAGGACTCAAGCTAGGGTGGAAGTACCTTGATCATCCAAGTGGTATACACTAAATTAGAGGAACTCTAAGCGAAGCACGTCTCTTCTATACATGAGATATTGAACCAGCACCTCTCTATATATAAACACTAACCTTACTGTGAAAAAGGGCATGAAAACATATTCTGTTTGTTTAACACATATCGCCTCTCCTCTTCTCCATGTTGCTTCATTTTTCTCCTTTGGTCCTTAACCATTAAGTCATATGTATATAGTTCTCAATTGTAAATATCATCTTTGTTGAAGGCTACTAATCAAGCTAAGGTACTGTGAGATATTTATTCTTATGGACAACTCTCCTCCTACTATATATATTACTTCTGTGACATATTGAGTATTATTACTAAGCCGGATGCTTCTTTTGCTCAGTTAGTCAATATTGAATCAATTATTACGGCTATCCAATTAGTTAAAGCCTATTACCTCTTGATGCCTAGTAAATTCATATTCATAAAAGTAGAGTTCCTATACTAGTATAGGTTGATATCTTATTCTCTTTGCTACATATTTATACCCGTAATTATGGTCAATGAATTATAAACATCGACTAGGATAACTCAAGCAGCTGTCCGGACGAGTCTTACTTTCCCGTCCTGATTTTTTGTTTTTTTTCACTGAGTTGGTTAAGGGTTAATTAGCCATAAGCTGGATGGGATAATTAGTTCTGTTCCGCTGGACGGGATAACAGGATCCGTTTTACCTATATCTGAACAAAAATCAAAACCTATCCCCTATTTCAATATTTTATTAATTTATTTTCTATTAATAAAAAAATCGGCATCGTTGGTTGCGCCTTCACATCAGTATCTTCACGGATATATATTATGTATCTAATTTTCAAATACAGATTCGAATAATATCTGATCCGTTTGCACTCCTAGTTCAAACATTGTTATTATAAATACCTCAATCGGTAATGGGGTTTCCACTGTAGAAACAATAGTGACACTCCCTCTCTTAGCCATCTGATCAGAGATGAAGAGCCCCAAATAAATTAATCTGACGTCAGCTGACGTCATCTCCAATTTCACACCAACCGCCCCTTCAATTCGCCCCAAATTGAAAACAACGCTGGCGTCGTTCTCGCTCGCCACCTGTCCTCTCTTGCTCTTCATCTCAGCCATCTACACTCTTCTCTCCGTAAATTTTTCCCTCTTCTTCTATTGCGCATCTACCTTCCCTCAATCACTCAAAGTCGGCTTCAATTCCCCACATAGCGTGCCTGTTAACACCCTCAATGCATCAGATTGACACGCCCCTACCTCATCTATCGTCATCTCCTAAATCCTCCATAGCGCCTCACACAGTCACACTATTCTACCCAAAAAAACCTAACTCCCCTATGACAGTGCCACGTAGTCGACTCCCCGCAACGTGTTTCCCTTTCTCCTCGCAGCGCCTTCTCCTCGTCGGATTTAATCGGCATCCCTCCCGACTTACCCACTCTACTTTCCCCATATAATTCCTATTGTTCAATTGTGCGCTGCTGACTACTGCTCATCTTCCTCCCTCTCCACTCTAGGCAGAGGTCAGGCTTTCGACTGTCATCGACCCACGTCGCCCCTTTCAGCTTTGGTTCTTCCTGCTAGTATGATTCTTTCCAATTTTATTACTTTCCACAACCAATCCGATGTCAAACATAAGGTTTCCAAGTTTTTTTTTTTGGTGGCTCAGTCTGGCACATGTAGTGGGATTATTGGGTTGAAGTGAAAAAAAATGCAGCAACATGGATTGAAGTGTTCTTTGACGAAAAAATTGCAATACTAATTTTTGGCATATGGATTTTGTGCCTGCCGGTCTTCATTTTCATGTAAGAAAAATGTCTTATTTTAAGGTTCTATCTTCTTAGAACCTTACACTTATTCAAGTTCTTATGGTAGCATATCAACAAAAATATGGTCTGATAACTACTAGCAGACATGAAAATGGTACAATTTTTCAGGTAGGGAGCGTGCCATATCAGCAATAACTTATCTTGCCGCACCTCCTCAGACGAGTCCCTCGATCACCGGTCCTCATCTCAGTCACTCCCAATTACTGTGCTCCAGGCAAGAAACGGAAGGGAAGGCACAGTAAGCGAACTACTTAATTACTTGTAGCATATAAGAACAATCTAATAGTTACTTCCTGATCGATTTTGCTATGTCATTAAAAACATGTTAATTTATTTCTAAGTTAGCCGGTCAAATTCATGTGTGATGCTCAATTTCAGGGTTTTTTTGGGTATAATTTACAATTTCAAATTGAAGTTCAAATTATCCCTTTTTGGCATTAACTCCCCTAAAATTATATGAAATTTAATTTTCATATTAGTTGTGCCTTCAGTTTATTTAAAAAGGATGAAATTAATATTGTACACTTTAATTAAAAATAAATTTAAAATATGTATACACCCATCTCACTATAAGGCACATTTGGTAGTAAGCTGGACAGCTTTATATTAAATTTAAGACCTGCTGTAAATAATTACTGTTAATGAAAAAGAGAGATCTAGTAGTTGTAGTACAGTTTCGAATTAGGTTCCAATCAATCGGTATTGACAAAAGTTTTCAGAAAACTTACATCTGTGATTAAAAGAAAAAGGAATCAAGGAAATTATCTTTGATCAGTTGGTTAATATGAATTTCTGAAGTTGCAGTAGCAAGGGCATTTTGTTAGGCCAAATTTGAAATATTTGCCCCTATTCCTTTCAAGATTCTTTGTTAGGCCAAATTCTATGCTAAATAATTGGGTAAAGATATTTATAGAGTTGGTTTGGCTTCATACAACACATCAGTTGGGTAAAGATATTTCCAAAGATTTGTTATTTATATGTTGCATAATCAGAAGTGCTCAAGTAGGATGCATAAAATATTTTTCATTATTTGTTATTACTCATATTTGTAATTTGTAATTGGTGTGAAGGGATATTTAGTCTATACAATTGCATTGAGCATCTGTTGGAGAATCTCGAGGTGAAGCATTTTGTGATACCTGATGAAGCATTTTGTTGGTAAGCTTTCTAGATAAGCTAGCTATTTGTAGCATGAGAGAAAAATGCACTGTTTTGGATTTAACATAGTGACATTTATGTCCTCCTACTGAACTAGGTTTACAAATAAGGGTAAAAATATGAATTATGATCTGCACAATTCTTAGAATTCCACTTGTACATAAACGCTGCTGTCACATTACTAAAAAAATATGTACTGGAAGGGTATTGTAATATGGTACCAGGTATTACGAGAAAAATGTACTGAAAGAGTATTAGTAAAAAAATATGTACTAGAAGGGTATTGTAACATGCCCAAAATGCCCCTCCTTTTTAACTTCTCCCCAATATAAGAAAGACAAAGGATGGGATTAGTTCAGCTCATTTTAGGTATCAGAAAATGATGTTTCTTATTTTGTGCAGGCGTGCATTATATTGTTTGGGTTTCTTGCATAGGCATCCATTATTATGTATTAGCATCTATTGTTTTTCAAACCAGCTTTCGTGTTGTTATAACACACACAAAAAAAACATCATCTAGAACCCTATTTTCTCCTGAATATTAGAAAAAAAAAATACTTAAGGCCTTCTTGCTTTTTTGTCTCTAGGTAAATGAGGTAAAAGGTGGCTATTTTAGTAATTTTGAAAAAAACTAGGAAAATGACGAGCTGGTGATATCTCAATAATCTTAGAGGGGCTCTGTGTAATATTCCTGATTGAATGCCAGTCTCTAAGAAGCTATAGAAAATAGTTGGCTAAAAATGTTTTTGAGGTATATACTAATAAATACTTATGTACACTGTTTAACTCTTGAGTCAAATGTCACTTTGATGAACTTTTGAAATTTATTTAGGTGTATATATTTACTCCTGCAGAACAGAAATTATCATAAAATATCAGAAGGAAAATTTTGCTGAGGAGCATGTATATAGAGAGAGGAGACTCATTGGAAAATGTCCCTTGACACCGGAAAAGGTAATCTTGATCAATTATATATATTTTATTATTCTTTTGATTAGAAAGCTGTACCATCTTTATTTTGTTACCTGTATTAGTTACCAATTCAACCCTTTGATGAAGTGGTGTCAGTATTTACAAGGGAGTGAGGCTACAGTACTATGCATAATTCATACTGGTCCGTACTATGGATCAATATGTTCATCTTTAAATCTAAATAGTAAATCCGAACAGTATTCATATGGAAATGCACTTTTAGATTGAAATTTACATTTTTTAGAATTATTTTAAAATGATATTCATATGTAACAGTATCAAGACTAGGAAATACAGAAGAGAAAATGTAACTCAAGACTCCTCCACTCACTTCCTTTCCATCTAGGGTCTGCGATTCATACCACGACTGGGATTAGGCGACATCGGCAGCATATACTGTTAGTTTGTAATAATCTAGAAGTTAATAATACGATAAGTTAATCATAAAACTTTGTTCATGAATTGAATGTTTATTTATATATTATTTTGTTGCCTTGAGTATTATTGCATTTGTGGATCATTTCGAGTTCATGACTGAAATTGTAAAACTCCATAATATAGATAATATATACTCTTAAAAGGTCACTGACCAAGGTAATTAGCAGGAACACTAATTACCGCTATAAGGTTAGTATGTGGATTAAAAGATGGTTAAGTTTTACAAACCATCTGACACGAGATGTCATTTTAATCACATAGATACATGTTCTAGGAATATGGTATTTGACAAACCCCGAATGAAACATTAAATAGAATTGCGTTCGTGTCATTTATGTTTTAATTCAGTGTCAAAGTTCTACAGTATGAGGTATTTATCGTTCCCACTAAGAAATATATATGAGTGAGTATTATCTAACGCTGTCCGTAAAAAGCAGCCATAACGGTAGCATTTCCATA
Organism: Carex pumila; assembly: GCA_033356055.1. Classification (NCBI taxonomy): domain Eukaryota; kingdom Viridiplantae; phylum Streptophyta; class Magnoliopsida; order Poales; family Cyperaceae; genus Carex; species Carex pumila. The sequence goes on along the minus strand of JARJHM010001229.1, from coordinate 4,356 downwards.
TGTATAACTTAACTGAGGAAGTGATAGTCTATCAAGAATACTACTTGTCCCTCGTATCTCTATACGAGCTATAACATCACTGGGTCCCTTGGTAGAGTTAGATTATCTGCATGCAGTATAATTACAAGAGTAATTATATTTGATATTCTACTCAAGATCAAGAAAAGATACAGTTAACAAGGATGACACATATCTACCTTAAAACTGATCTGATAGCTATGAGACAGAAGAACTGACACAAGAAAATTGTTTACTGGATCGTGATATTGTACAGTACAGCATCATCTGTGTAATTGGATGGTCATGATGTGTTGCCAGATGCCACCCATGACTAACAGAAGTTAAAACAGTTTTAATCCTGTTTACCAACATAACACAGATTCTATTGGGTCACACCATATAGGAGCTACTCGGAGAATCTTACTGATTAATTATAAATTAATTATAATTAATATTAAAATGGTTATAATTAATTATACGTGATATAATTAAATTATAAATGTCATTTAGAATGACAAGCAGAAACAACGGTTAATTTATAAACGTACACGTTATGTTGTATAAAAGTTACCGAACAACAACCGAAAAGAAATATAATTGTACATGACAATTATATATATTTGATTTGGATTTTAATTTGTTAATTATGAATTTGAATTATGGGTTTAAAAGCTCAAAATAATCAAAGCCTTAATTAAAATTAAAAACCCAAAGTCAAAGCCCAAAATCAAAGTCTTTTACTATTCATGCCTTAATGGGCCAAGGGCAAAATGGTCATTTCACACCTATGTCACCTTGCATGACACCTTAGGGTGTAGAAGGGTGTAGAAGCATGGAGAAGAGTGTAGAAGGGGCATTTTGGTCTTTTCACATATTAAAGGATGAGGTGTCAAGGTATTTTGATAAATAGATTTGTTTTGAGGGGTATTTCGGTCTTTTGCGAATCTTCTCAAAACACTATAAATAAAGGGGTGAGGGTAGAGAGAAAACTTACTAATTCACATGTTAATCTGATTACTTCGTTAATCGGTTTTTCTTTTTTTCTTGATTTCGGTTATTTCGAGATTAGGAAAATAATATATTTTGCGAAAACCTGCGGTTTAGCTTTTAAGCGATACCAAGTAACCTCGAAACACATATTTATTTCGTCCTTTCTCGGTGAATAGTGTTTCTGCAGAATTTTGCGGTTTACGGTATTTCTGGCAGAAGAAATAAACTGTTCTCCGGTTAGTCCTGGTGGATAACCAATAGAGGTATCACACGTGTGATACTACGAGTTGATTCCTTCCTTGGTGTAGCTCTTCTTGCTTATTCTGTATTCGAACTGTGATTTGGAAACAAGGTATAAATTATGTTATATTAATTTATTTAATTAGTAGATAGATTTAATATTTTAAAAATCAATTATGGAGTAGATCTGTAAATAAATTAAATGAGATTTTGATGCCGAAGGAATACTGAAGGTGGACCGTCTTGGAAAGTTTCCTGACATACCTCGTTTAATTCTTAGTTTAAATCGTAAATTCTTAGTTTAATTCTTAGTTTTCTGACATACCTCGTTTAATTTCCTGACATACCTCGTTTAATTCTTAGTTTAAATTAAATGAGATTTTGATGCCGAAGGAATACTGAAGGTGGACCGTCTTGGAAAGTTTCCTGACATACCTCGTTTAATTCTTAGTTTAAATCGTAAAATTTTGTTTTACACACTTTCTGCAATTAAGCTAATCAATTGGTTTGAACTGTCAAAACCCCAACATATACCTGGCTGAGCTGAAATGCAGTGGCATAGGGGCTGGCATCATGGCTGCAAAAGTAATGGATAAGAAGGAATTGGAGGGTGGGACCAGATCAGGCTGGGCTAGAAGGCTAGAACAGAGAGGGAGATACTGCGTAGGCTGTACGGTGTGTCTGAGAGTGACCGATGTTTTTGTCTATTGATCAAGTTCTGTCCTGGTGGTGATTTGCATGTGCTCAGGCAACAGCAACTGCCGCCGGCTCACTGAACTGTTGTCTGGTAAGCTTCTTTTGGTGAAGAGCATTGGTGATTGTTCCTTTAATTTGAGTGAAATTAGATGACTTTTTTTTTTATTGATAGAAGCACAACTACCTCATGATTGAAATGGAAAATTAATTGAATTTAGGGAACCTGTATGTTGCAGCCTTAGTTCAAAAGATGAAATCTTCATAGAGTATGTAATATTTATAAATATATTACACTTAGGTTCCTCTGTATCCTCATAGATCCCAAAATAAAATCTCAGATGTCCAATAACTGACCCTAGATCCCATGGCGATTGCCACAAACACACCATGGATGCCCATGGTTTTCCAGAAGGTCTTAGTTGTTTTCTCTTTTAAGCTCTTCTATTCTTTGATTCGAGTCTGTACTGTTAGCTCTTATATTCTTTGATTTCATCTTTCAAGCTTTTATATTCATAGATTTTGGAGTGATTTGTGACAGAAATAGATATTGCTGATTCTTTTTCAGCTATAGATAAATTTATTTGAAGCATATAAGTTTCTTATAACCAGTGGTCACTTTCACTCCGCAAATATTTTTATGCTAATCCTGCCTTTTTGTCGAACTATCCTTGGAATTATTATTTTTTATTATTTTGATCAGCTGACCTGTTTCGTTCATTAAATTCATGTACATGATTTAGCAGTTCATTGTACATGCATGCAAATTTCAAACATAGATTGCAAAACATTTCGAATATATTATTTTTAATGAAAAATTCCCTAGATTGCCCTCTTGATAGTAACAACAGAGCAATTTCTTCTACCGACTCTTTGCTTCATGTTTATTGTTGTGTGATAACCTCCCCAAAAACTGAAATTAATTACAGAATGAGAAAAGCAAACAATAAAATTTAAATAATACTAAGTAAACTCCAATGGAATCAACATTCTAAATGGCTTCATATAGATTTCGTGTTGGAACACAAACAATTATTTCATTAGTCACCATCTTATCAGTACGGACTTATTTTTTTCCCCACGATCTGTGAAAAACATATGACTTTTTGGTTCTAAGCCTCTAAAATCTCTTTCGTTAAATAAATATAAGAAAAATTATTCCATTGTACAATTTCATTGAACACAATTTCTTCCAATGCTCATCTCATTTCTGTGTACCATAGAAACATAAGATGGCACCAATTATCTAAACCATGCCCACCTGGTATGTGTACATTATTGATTTTTGATTTTTGATGAAAAAACTAAGTTATTATTATGGAAACTTGTAGGTCTTCCTCACTTTCAATCGTGGATTTGCACATTGGTATTTAGGTGTGCTCAATTTCACCAGAAAAGAATATTAAATACTGGACTCAATTAGATTCATCGATATATGTGAGGAGAAGTTTAATTTTTATTTTCCAATGCGAGAGTATTGGGCTTGTCTTGGTGTTACTTCAGTTTCAGAAAAGTAGCAACAACATAGCGAAAAGGAAAAGTTCTGATTGGAGCTATATTACCCAGGCACTCCTAGGATACAAAGTCATTGTATCCGTGTCCGATAAGTATCCGATGTTGACATATTTTCGACACGTGTACGATACGTATCTGACACACCATTTGACGTGTAGTGTTTGGTAAATGCCTCCGGGGGCTCAACCTGGACCAGTTCGCCCGTCCGTGCTCGTACCGAACCGTGCCACGGATATGCACGGGTACACGGGTATTAAACGGGCCAGATCCGGTTTTTTGAAAAAATTCTCATGAGAACCCAGAACCCTGTGCCCGTGACGCCCGTGCCCGTGAGCCCGTGGCATAATTTTTTTTTTTTTTTTTACTTTTGGTCTAAAATTCAAACCCAAATTCCCCCATTTCTGTTTTTTAAATACTGTTTTTTTATTTCTATTTTTTAATTTCTATTTTTAAAATTTTGTTTTTCTTATTTCTGTTTTTTAAATTCTGTTTTTTTTATTTCTGTTTTTCTTATTTCTGTTTTTTTATGTTTTTTTAATTCTGTTTTTTTTTTGTTTTTTATTTCTGTTTTTCTTATTTCTGTTTTTTGTTTTTTATTTTTGTTTTTTATTTTTGTTTTTCTTATTTCTTTTTTTTTATTTTTGTTTTTTATTTCTTTTTTTTATTTTGTTTTTTTATTTCTGTTTTTCTTATTTCTGTTTTTTTATTTCTGTTTTTTATTTCTTTTTAAAAAAAAAAACCGGATCCGGATCCGGACCGGACCGTCCGGGCCCCCCGTACCCGGACCATCTTGCCCCCGAACCCGTAACGGGCACGGGTATTAAACGGGCAAGGCAGGATTTTGAAAAAAAAAACCCATGATGCCCGGCCTGTTTTGCCCGAGTGCCCGTGTGCCCGTGTGCCCGTGACCGTGGCTAC